>JAVQKC010154918.1:0-27090 GCA_036025475.1 Philypnodon macrostomus
AAAATGATCCGGCAATTCGTTTTTGAGTTATCGCGTTCACAGCTAGGATCTGCGGACGCGGACGCGCACCGACGTGATTCCATAATATCGGCGACACGCTGTTTTCGCTGATATAATAAAGGACCTAACGGGATGTCTGCTTAAACTGACAAGTTCTACATAAGTCTTATCATCATATTTTGTGATATTCTAATTGCTCTACCAATATTTATCCGTCTGATTACGCCACAGCAGCAGGAGACGTACATCCTCCTCTAGGTTCTCATAGGGACTCTCACACTGACTGTTTGAATCCAAACTTAGAACATCTTACTGTTCACTTTACCACAACAAAGGCGCATTGTTGAGTCCCTCTGTAGGATAATGAGCGTGAGTGCCATGAATAATCACCAGCGTGTCAACCAGCCGTATTGTGATTCTCAGATGGCATCAAATCTGTGTGTGTGTGTGTGTTCTGTGAAAATCACACAGACCCAGATTGTTTGATGTTTCTTTGCTTCATTTCAGCACTAGAGAGGCATTTGGGAAAAATTTAAACAAACTTCCTCTGATCCTTCTAGACTGCTCATACTTGTCACAATGCTCAACTTTAGTTAGTACGTAATGAGGCGGCAGCAAGGTCAAAAGGCCCTAATTATTTAGGCTATTGTTTCATAAAGTAATTTCTGGAAGCTACCTGCTAAATACAGACACAGACATTGTGCAGATATATTTGGAGAAAACTGTAAAAGTTATGGGTGTCTGTATTGTTTCATGTTTTTTGTCCACTAGGGGCGCTAATGACTAATCCTACATGGCTCCAAAATGTATGTAGTTAGGGTTAGGGCAAATGTAAATCAGTGTTTAGTGTTTAATTACACTGTTTGTTCACTTTGTATGTGTGTGTTGTTAGCCATAGTTACATTACTTTAGCTTTCGAGGACATGTCTTGTGACTGCCACACAGTCACAGGCAGTGATTGTCTGTGGTGATCCTTTAAGGTTTATATATTATGCTGTTTGTAAATGTGCTTGCCAAAATCTGGTTGAACAAATGTGCTACTTTAATATATACAGTCATTTATATTGACTCTCTGACTAGATAAAGGTATTATCTAAATATATTGTTTAATAAGGTCATACTGTATCCCTGCCCCATGCTGAGAAGGAATCAATTCATAGTTATTTTTTCTTGACTTCAAGTGAGTCCCCCCACCCCCACCCCCACTGTCGACAGAATGGTTTTCTTTGTGTGTACACGCATTTGTCCCATTCAATACTGTTCTATCAGTGGGCTGTCCGTATGAGCACTTATAAAGGTTATACATGTGTTCATAAGGTGTACCCCACATCAGGACCTCAGACCACTGGGGAAGGAGAGGCTTTGATGCATGTGACATTTCAGGTCCAGGCCTACATGCTCTGCAGGGGCCACATATGCACAGGGCCCCTGGGAGCCACAGGGGGAACAGCCGCCAATAAACCTAAAAGATGCATGAGAGTCAACATCATCTTTGTCGTTTAAGACTTTGAAAGTCTGGCCTTTAAGTGAAGTCAGCATCACAATAAGTGTTTAATTGGCTGGACTGTGGAGTGTAACATCTTCATGCATGGCTGATTGTGAATCTATAATGCTTTCAGGGTCATGAAAGTGCTGACTCGGATTTTTGTAAATGTTCTTCGTATTTGGGCAATTTAAAATCAGAAAAATATGTGTATTTATATTCTTAAGCCCTTTTAGGGAGTAGATTTTTGCAGAAGAAGAGATCAACACAGTTGATGAAGATACAAGATGTTTTTTACAGGTAAAACAGACCACGAGAACAACAATGTTGTTGAAACCTTGCGCTGTCAAGAAATAAGTTGAGATTAGTAAATACTACAGTCCTTTGTCTAAAGAACATTATTTAGCTCTTGGCACTTAGTCATGATGTCATATCACAGCATTTAACCACCTCTATACACAAACAAGGAACAGCAACTACAGCAATAATGCAAGTATCACTGGAGCAGTGCTACAAAATAAACATTAAAAATGATTTTGGTGTCGTACATTCTCCTTTTGTCCATGTAGGGTATGGGGCCCATGCAGCCCTGTTCACAGTTATGTCACGCGCCTCTCTGCAGACTGGCTGAGTAAAAGGAACAACAGAATTTCAACTGGAGAGATCAATTATAGATATAAAAAATGAATGGGAAAAGTAATTTAATAAATTATTGACTTGATGTCTTATATCATGTACAGAAGCAACTGAAAATGAGATTGTACTTTTGGGTGAAGTTGTATTTAAGGAGCCTCAAAATTACATTTAATTAGTCAATGACAAAAATAAAAACTTCTATCAGTGTATGGTTTCTTTGGGAAGGGTAAATGAATGATTGTATTTGCCACAGTGGCAAATAATCTGCCAGCGAGGACTGAGACTGTCTGGAGCGATGGGGATGCTGTTTGAAAGCGTCACTGTGGTCATCAGTCTTCCTGGTCTCTATTAGTCGGACAGATTGGTGGGAGTGTTTTTGTATTCTCTGTGCTTAGATCACTTGCTTCTGACATAGTGCAATCTTCTCTAGGATAAGATGAACGACTAATTTAGCTGGAACACAACCGCACAGATGTTCGAACAACATAAAGTGCTGGTGAAGTGAGTGATACCATAATTTCATCAAGCTTACAGTCACTTTGCAGGTTCATCTCTTTTGTGACTCAAGAGCAATAGGCTAGAGGCAGAGGTGCTATATACTCTATGAGCAACAACTGTAGAGACCTTTAAGCATTCATATAATTACACAGAGAAAAGATAAATTAGACTTGAATACCTTGAGCCCAATTCATAAGCCAATTCTATCTTTGGAACTGGCCCTGCCCCCTTGATTGTGTTACATCTTGTCTGGAGACATACAAAGCGAATGCGGCTGATCTCTAGTGGAGGATGTGCAAAGTTGGACCCTGGTTATACAGATGCTAAACAAATGTTCTTTATCAAGCTGGGCTGAGAAAGACTTGGGCAATTGAAAGTGCTTCATTACTTTGGCAGAAATTCAAAAGTTAGTAATGAATAAATATGTAATTAAAGGTAATATGGGCTAATGAATAAGCAATTCTTAAATAGTCCATTAACACAGATTTGAATTAATACACATGAAGGTTTAATGGTAATTAATTAACAGTATTTATAACTCAATGGTGTTAATGCATGTTGAAGTAATGCTGTGTAAATAATAAAATGGTTAAAATTGGTTATTAAGGCCTAACTAATCCTTAACTAATGCTTAATAGCGGCAGTTATTATAAAAATGTTTAAGTTTTATTAACATAGTGTATCTTTGCTCGGTCGATTGTCAGTGTGTTTTAACCATTGCAACCTCACTTAAGATGGTCTCCGAAATAAAGTAGAACATAGATTATTAATTTACTAAACATCCATCCAAGTCCTGCCACATGTTGTCTTCTCTAATAAACCCGTACTGATTAACTAATGCTGGATGAAGTAGTCCTAGATGGATTAAGAAACAGTGAGGTCTAATTGACAAAACCAGTGAAAATTAAAGCTAAAATTCTCACCATAATTGAATGTGAAGCATCATTTGTCTATAGATTTGTACCAGACTACTTTATTGGATTGCCTTCTCGTGCTTGAAATATGCTGTAGGGACTGACCCAAATTCTTAGCAGAACACTGAAATCCTCCAAAGCCAACTTTACTTTCACATTTTTACTCTGAGTCAAATGTAGATTTAAGAAGATCAAGTGAGCAATGAAAGCATAGCACAAACAGATCAGTAGAAACAAAAGCACACAGAACAGAGTTGAAATGTCATCCAGTTCAAGAAATAGTAAATATAATATTTTATTGTGTACATAACTTACATGAAGTGAAATGATCATACTAGGTGTGGGCATTTTAGAAAACGCAGTCACTACGTGCGTTCAGTTACTTAACCCCCTTTTCCACTGACATGAAACACAGTACCTGTTGTGTGGGCTGTTGGTGAACTGCTTTCTTTTTTATTCAGTCATATTTTACACCAGCGCTTCAGCAGTTTCCCAGAAGTGGCTCGCTGTCATTGAGCACACTGCCCAGCCCCCTAAATCGGTTCCAGTTTTTTGCTAGCGCCAGTTTGGAACAGTGTTTTAGTTGCATTTATATCAGTGCTAAATAGTATATCAGTGCTTCCATGGATGCCAAGAAACACACTTTTTGTTGTGAAAAACATATCTTCTGTTGCTCTTTTAGACTTCAGGTTCATGGGCATGAAATCTTCTCCCGTGCCAAATGTATTTGCATTATTTACCATCGGATTCCAAAAAACAGTTGAACGTGCTGGAGGGGTGTCCAAACCACTCAAGGTTCTATTTAGGAGTGTATAGGGGAAATGAGCTGCCTTGGCGGAGGTCTGTGCTCACCAAGTGCTTTCTTTTTATAAAATGTTAATAAAACTAATGACTCTTCAAACACTTAATTATCACATCAACTTTCATGTATGTGTACTTTCAAATCAGCATTCCTGGATTGTTTTCCATGTAAACAAGTATATTAATAAAGGGTAATAAAAATATTTAAAACACATATAAAAATGCAAAAGCATACTGAATTTTGGAACTGTCCAAAACGACTGGAAGTGTTGGCACTAGTATGTACAAACTAATCATCATCACTGTCTCCTGTAGCTCCCCCACAGCCAAGGAAGTGTATGATATGCATCATATGTTTCAGTTGTTTTTGTTATTGCATAAGTGCCATAATGTCTCTTAATGAGTTGACTTTGTGAATAAAACAGGAAGTGAAGTCACTGCCATCTGTGCTACAACATACCAAATGACATGGTTCCTGTGTCTTTCTGTATTGAATCAAATATAGTTATTAACATCAAAGGTCCATGCATTAGAGGCACACTCCACTTCCATGGCCTTAATTGCTCTTTGTGTGCCCGTGAGTTCACTGTGTGTGCCTGCTCAGTGCAAATGTGTGAGCCCACACAGGCTCTTACAAGCCTGTTCACATGAGGAGAGGTGTAAAATGAAAGCCCTCAGTGCAGTTGCATGCAGATGATGTGCTCCAATGGCCTAGCTGCTCTTTGCACCATTGTAATTGAATAACCTACAGAAAAGTCATCACATTCCCACTTTTCTATTCACTCTCTATGTAACGTGTAAAAAGTCCTCTTGTAACTACCTGCGAGAGCAACCCATCAACAGCTGTTAGAGCTGACTTGAAGGTTAAATATTAGGAAGGAATCCAATTTCTCTTGTCTATTCAGCTCAGCGGTGTGTTAGATTGCAGCTGGACTGTGCTTACGGAGTGTGGGATATGAAGTGGGCTAATCAATCCCCTCTGCTTCATTCTCAAATTCCTCTCATATCAGGTCCCTGCCCCCGGGCAGGCCTTCTGCTTTCCGAAAGCCAATTCCACACGAAATAAGAACTGTGACCTGCAGCTAGAGGGTGAAGTTGAGTTTTCCCTTCATGATTAATCTCTTCTTGGGTGGTTTTCAGAAAAAGGAGAGGGGGAGGATAGAGCGAGGAGGTGAAAAAATAAGAAAACATGCAAGTCGCTGCCTTGTGACCTGCAAGTTTTTTCCTCTGAATGAGCCCAGTGCACTGGAGCCTGCTTATCTCTCCAGAGAAAGACAGAATTCATTTTTTGACAAGGTTTCATGTTGACATTGAGAAAATGAACTAGCCGATTCTATGATTAAACCTGGGCTGTCATAATTGTCACCTGAACTATGGCAATGCCCTAAGTGGAAAAGTATTTTCCTCATATCGTCTTGTTTAGAGGAGCTGGAATTGAGCTCAAAGAGTGCAGCCACATGGGTCAGTATATTTGAAGATATAAGCACAATTTTATACGATACTGAATAAATCATTTTCAATAAACACATGTTGGACAAGTTTTGTCTTAAACGTAGGAGCCCTATAAATGGAGCAGCTAAGCGCCAAAGATAAATGGTAAAATGATACAACCTTAAAGCGGCAGTATCAGATTTTTCAGGACATAATAGCATCTGTCTGTGACAGTGGACCTGTCAGACATGACTTTCATGCAGTTAAATTGCTCCTAATGGCTGTCTCACCAAGTCCACACCTGCCTTTAGAGCCAGGCTGAAGTCTGACCAAGTGAAGTTAGACCCAGGGAGCTTCACTGCCTTATCTAAAACATGCTTTATGTTGTGTTCTAAAGGAAACCCCTGAGGAGGGTCTTTATTTAAACTTACTCACTCTGGGACCCTCAACGGCCTCTCCAAGTGTTTGCATTTTTAATGTCATAATGACAATCCACATTCAACGTACATGCTTTACTCAGCCCTCTGGTAAATTTTTTAAATGTGTAAAACATTCCATTTGTTAGGATGCCTACCACCTACCAACCAAACTGGCTCCGAACACCAGAGTTCAATTTAATGTAGGAATATTTAGTTGTTTGTACATTGTCCTTGTTCAGTGGTGCTTGTTTTGCATCAGAGATAAAATATAAAGGCCCACCGGGAAGCAGGTGAAAGTGGGTTTTTACCACATGTGGGGGACCAAATTCCTGCACTGAAGTGCCTCTGTGGCAGGCTGAACAGTAGGCACAGGCTCCACATTCGGCCTAATGGAAAACTGAGTGGAGCACACTGAAGTAAACAAGGCTTTACTCACCACTCCAACAGCGGCCTCAATGTTATTAAGATAACTTCTATTCCCATGGTCATGGGCCCTCTGAGCGTTTTTGTGATTTCATAAAAATAAAATATGGGCATTTAACCCTAATCAGCAAAATCTACAATTTATTTATAAAGTTACACTGGAAACTGAAAGTTACAATGTATACTGTATCTCAGCAACCTGAAAAACATATTGCCTTTGACAATATTCAAAAATTAGTTAAATTACTGTTTTGCATTTGGTTTATCAGAGCCCTTGTTTGTTATGGAATATGATGCATCTATAAGACATGAATGTAGTTATTTCTTATATATATATATATATATATATTAAAAATAACTACATTTACCCATTAGTTTAATTCCAACATGACCAGTACAGGTGAGAGATGGGGATAGGCCTAAACACTGTACTTTTGACTTTACATTTTTTAATCAAAATCTTTTCCAGTGCCAGTAACACATCTGCAAGAGTGCAGTGCACAGTAGGATTTGCAGGTTTGACCTTTTTCCACAAATGGTCCAAAAGCTGGTGGTAGTTCTTAATGGCCCAGGTGATGATGTGTTAGACTGACACACTGTCACATGCATTTACAGTGTGTCTCCGGCTGGAGGTGGAGAAATGGTGCCACTGCTCCTTCCCTCATTGTCCCGCTGCAGGTCGGACGAGGGATCGGCACTGCCCTCCCTCTACACTCGCTCTAACTGTCATTCTGGCCTCATTCAGAGCTCGGCAGCACTTAGGCCCCATTTGCTTTTAAGGATGTCTGACAGGACAGCAGCCACGTATGATCAAACTTTACTTTCACTGTGCTCTGGTGACAGTTCATTGAGAGAGGCTCTAATGTGCTGTCAGCAGGCTTCTCCACTCAGCTGCCTTGATTTACCTTCCCCATCTGTCTCAGTCAAACAGCACTAAGCACAGGATGAGAGAGAGGACACAAGGTGGCCCGTTAATACCATCTTTTTAAAAATGAGTTCACTTGTAGTACACACTGACATGATGATTTGTATAGAGTAGAGAGAGAAAGTAAAAATCTAAAGCAGCTTCAAGTGACTTTGTGAATATACCTCCCAGTTCTATAAACATTTCTGAAGGTTTGTTCTTAAAAGGAAAGTGCTTTCTGTGCATCAAAGATAATGTCAGCTGTGAAAAGATGATGTGAAACAGACAATAATTGAAAATAACATTAGGCACACATGTAAGACTGACGATTTACTTCCATCAGAGGTGTGTAGTACATCTACTTGAGTTACCTGTTAAATAAATTGTACTCCATAGAGTAGCTTTACTGCACAATACTTTTTACTTTTACTTGAGTAATAATATTTTGAAGTAACTGTACTCTTACTTGAGTACACCTCTGTGTGTCATGTAAGAACAGCTTTATGTGAAAAATTTAATGATGTGGAAATTCAGTTCCTTGTGCCTTAATTTTTGAAAATATTATTTACATTTTTAGTTTATCTTTTGAAAATATCATCTATTTATTATCAAAATTAAACAAATAATCTGACATTACAAATCAAACAGTTACTCAGGACTTGAGTAGATTTTTTCACCAGTGCTTCTCAGTGCTCGAGTAATTATGTGAATGACTTTTACTTGAGTAAAGTTACTCTACCCACCTCTGACTTACATCCACACGATCATTAGTAAGTAGCAGGCTTCTGGTCTGAGCCTCTTTGTCTACGCTCAGATTGCACAAGCTCCATCACAAGACATTAATGTGCCCACTCATTTGGTGTTTGTTATGCGGCATGATAGGCCTCCTTTTTGGGCTTGGACTAATTTACATGCACCTGCCTCCTGGAAACTAATGACGCTAATACATTTGACACCAAATGATGTTGTTTAGTCTCTGTTTCATGTGACATATCTATCATCAGCTTTTCGACTACTGCAGCAGAGGCCAGGCCTATTGGAGTTTTAGGGACAAAACCAGCTCTAAACAGAAGTCATAATGTTGAGTCTGCTGTCCATTGAATTTACATTGAATCTCACCTTGTGGAATTTCTCTGTTGTTTCTGATGAATGCCCAAACCAGCAGCATGTTACACACCATCTTGTGAGCTACCTGTGCTGCTCTCTTGGTCTTTATTCTAATCTTATTTAACAGTCTTTGCCTGACATGCAATTCAATGCTGCCTCCCAGATTGGAGAGTTTCCAAACAATCCTGAGCTCACCCAAGCTTGGAATTGGTTTTCTGTGGAACATCTCCCTCCTCCCTTTGGGCACTTTACCAATTTGACCAAATTTGTTCCATCGCTGGTTCTAAGTACCAGAAGTGTTTTCTGCCCACACTTGGGCTTGTTTCAGCAATTTGCACATTCTTTGCAGAACATTAACAGCTTTGTCAAGAGCTGAGTTATGTGTGCTGATGGGGGTTGGTTTTGTAGATTATTGTGGTTGGTTTTACAGTTTGGATCAGTCTCTATTCCAAACCCATATCATGTTAATACAGGGGTGTACTGTAATCAAAGCTGGTTTCCTATAGATCCTTTCAAAGTTTTTAAATAGAAAGTTCTAATTTGTGGAATGGAAGCAACTGGAGGCAAGACCATAATACATTTTCAATGGAAAAGTTAGAATTAGCCACAAAATATTGCAAATTAAGAAGGTTTTGACAAATGACGACCACTCTGCTACATGTAGGTGATGTCAGAGCCTGGTTAGGAAACATTAGTGAATGTACCTCACATTGTATGTTTATTTAATGTATACAAAATTATTGATTTTTATGTTTTACTGGACAAGTCCTTACAGAAATGTTGAAGACCACAGATTTTTTTGTATGCTAAGAACTATTCTCACCAGAAATCCAACTTTTTTGTAAAGTTAACTCACTTTTGCTCCAGCCGCCTCCATTCCGGGACTTTGGTGCTAATTTGCCCATAACCAATAGATTTATTTCAGGGTTTTTCACAAACTAGAAATGTCTGCGCAAGTGAGACTTGTTTTGTCAAAAGAATGATTTAACAGATGGTTCTCAGAAGTACTAGTTTTGTTGTAGTAGCAGTAATGTATTACTCTAGGCCAATGCTGCATTGCTTTTGTCAGAGACAGTAATACAGTGGACTGCAGATGGGATATCATATCATTGGTTTGGATAATTACAATTATAAAACCCCTCATAAATGCCCCATTGAGATTGGGTGTAGCAGTTTATATCCAGAATAATGAACACCCACAGATTTCTTTAAAGGAAAAATATAAAGCAGAACCTCCATTTAGCCATGTGATCCTGTGGAGGTGTACAGATAAAAAGTGAATGCCTCATAAAGCTTGGCTGACGATAAGTGCCTAAATTATAAGTCAGCTAATGTGACGAGTAAAAGTAAACTCCATGGCACTTCAGAAGCATGAGTTACTGTGTCAAACTGCTTCAGGCTCCAAAAGTAATTAACAAAAACTTTAAATAATTTGAGCTAATTCTTCTCGTGCTATCTGGCAGAAAATGATGCATTACTGTATATGTTGATTATGAGTGGAAAGGCCTTTATCTGCAAAGTGAATACCTTATGCTGAGCCGGCTTCTACACAGACAGCTGCGGGGCACATTTGCAACAAGCCTTTTTTTTTCATCCAGGACTTTAAGTCTGCATTTCTAATGAAAACATTGTATTATTGTGTCAGTCACCAGTAAATGGAACATGTTTTTTGTGCTCATTCAAATATTATTTCATTATGACATTAGAATTTTGTAGTGTAGCTAGCAATGTTGTTTAAAAATTAAATCAGGTTTTGTTCATTCAGTGAGAAGACTGAACTGTTAAAATATGCACACACCTACTTCTAATCTAGCTCTTCTAATATAACTATTATGACAAGAAGAAAAAAAGGTTTTGGCCTGAAAAAAAAACACCCAGAATAATACAATTTTGGATCTGTGCGCATCTTGGGTTTAAAATGGTCTAGCATCACAAACCCTAATTTAACTGAGTCTGGGACTAACATGAAGCTGCTCACATGATTTCAACCTGTCTAAAACAAATGCTCAGTAATCTTTAATGGATGCTGCCAGATGTTTACTGCTGTGCATTGATTGGGCAATAGATAATGCACATTTGAGAGAAAATTAGATTAAATAAAAATAAAAATGAAATATAGTTTCTTCACCCTTATGTACTGTTAGGGGTAATTTTTTGGCCATTGCTTCCAGATTATTTCAGCAAATGCAAAGATTTTTGGTGACAAAGCTTAATTTGATTTGAATAAAATGTGATTTCATACATACTATTTTTTATAAACACTATAACACTTTTGAAGAGTAATTTATACTTTAGCTTACATTGAACACAATCCAGGGTGTTACATTATCATGTGACTTGTTAAAGTGGGGTACAGTTCAGATCATTGAATGCTCAGAAAGCTATGACTGGACAGGAAGTAGTTAGCTGCTTACCACTAGCTTGATAGCTTCTAGCTTGACTAGCTTCAGCCTCACTGATCGATGCACAGGGATTTGCTATAGCTTTTAAATAATTACTACTCCTCTGACATAATTTATATTGAATTTATTAACACATAATTTACTGCACGTGTGTGAGGGCAGTGTTTATGTAACAGATGCTGGACACTGGTACCCAGAAGAATGGATACACATTCCTCTTTGGTGAGGTAGTCCAGTCCTAGTGTAAAAGGGCCTTAAGAGTGCACAATCCAATAAAAAAGTCCTTTTCACACAGAAGCTAGTATCCCTGCAGACATTTAGCAGTTTACGGTAGCCCACAGACTTCCCTCCAAACACAGCCAGCCAAAAATCTGAGCATATTCAGGTCAGTGAAAGATAAAAAGACATGCACATGAGACCTGCGCTAATGTCTTCTGAAGGGCGTTGTGATAAACAGGCACTTGTTCACTTGTGCAATGAAAGGAGAGTGGGGGGTAATTTGGAATAAAAGTGGAGACTGGGGATGTGAGATAGCCAAACTCTGCAGGCAGATGGTCTCCCCAGTCACAATGCAGCTCAATCCAGCCGCCTTACAAACACCCAGAACCCTCATCCCCTCTCATATTGTTTCGTATGAAGGCCAGTGTCCTTATTTATGATTTTTTTTCTGTTCAATGTGTGCGCTTAGAGACTCGGCTGGTGGTGAAGTTGCCATGGCTTTCATTAAAGCCGAGGCCGAATGAAATATGGATGTGCAGGGAGTGAATTAGAGTGATGGAATGGGCCAAATATTGCCTTTCTGGTGTCTCGGCAATACTGTCTTGGGGGGATAGATACACGGGCCGGAGGAAAGTAAAAAACCTATTCCAAGTTCACGGCATTCATCAGCAGGCCATGAAGTTTACCTCCATGCAATGTTGATGACTGCTGTGCTGCTGGATGTCATGTCTTCACCAACACATTAATCTGTGAACATGTATGCATTTACGTGTGTAAGAAATGTAGTTTGTTGTGTAGTTATCCGCCTCAATCAAAAATACGGAAAAATTAATGATTCACCTTGCCTTGACTGGAGTCTCTCCCAGCAACTGTAGGCCTTAGGCACAAAGACTGACAAATGTAGACAGTAATGCATTCTCATATTAATTCACTATATAGGGAAATGTAGTGTCACCAATTCTACGATCTTTGGATGGTGGGGGAAAGTCAGACTACCCAGAGAAAACCTACCATTGTATGTGGAGGACACGCAGACTCCACTCAACCTAGATCGTCGCCACAAACAATTCTGCCATTGCGACCCTCACAACCTGTAAATGAAATCCTATTATATAGGCTCTGGAAAATAAAATTCAAGGATCTACATATAAGTATATCTAAAACTAGGCCCACATTGTCATACCCGACAGCAAGGTGTATATCGGCGAAACACCCCCATACGTCTGCCACAACTGCTATGGCACCAACGGGCACCTTAATCAGACATTATGTGTGTTTTCTAAAGGTTTTTATATTGTTAACAAGCAATGAAGAGGCCTCGTCCCCAAACCATGACAAACATTGGAAGGGTCTATTTGACTTTTTTGATTTGTCTGGATGTTTGTGAAGGATGTTTTGTTTATTTCCCTAAATCTGCATACTTCTTTCGGTCAATAGGGAGCACTATTGAGGTAACTACCATCATATTGGTCAGGTGTGCTCAGGGCCGGGGGGTTATTAGGTGTTTCAGGTTTGAGCCTAATCGAGCAAAGTATGTGCACGTTAGAGGCTGTCAAATATACCTGACTTTCTAATTTCAATTCAAAATGGCCGACTTCCTGTTTGTTGTACAGTGGGGCCATAATAATATTTTATGTTGGGTACACTGTGGAGAATCACTGTGCCAAGTTTCATTTCTCTCTGCCAAAGTAAGTGTGCCCAGAGTGCCATAGGGGTCATAAACATTGGGGGCGCTATTGAGGCATTCTTTATTTGACCTCTGTAATGTGCCTATGTACATTAAATATACACTAGCCCGGATCACTGTGCCAAAATTCATGTGATTTTGTTTACGTTCAGCAGGATTATTGGCTCAATAAAAGTGTTTCAGGGCATTAATTAGTGAATTAATTAATTGTCATTAATCGTAGAAGTACCAATCTCAATCCAGTTCAGCTTCTTCATGTAACTGTCTTGAAAAGTTTAAAAAGATCTGGCAAAGACTTTTTGAGTTATTGCGTTCACAGTTTAGGTCATTAATTAATTAATTACTTCATTAATATTAATTGTAGAAGTACCAAAATCAACCAATTTTGGCGTCTTTATGATATGTACCTGTGTGTAAAAGTTTAAACTGATCCAGCAATTTGTTTTTGAGTTATCGCGTTCACACATAGGATATAATGATGTATCTTGAGTCGTTGAACACTATTTAGCATTTTTTAGGGTTCTGTTGTCTGTTGAATAAATGTGAAATTAACAACTAGATCTACTAAAAGAAAATATGTCTGAGTTAAAGTATTTAATGAACTAAAATGATCTTACAAACCAAAGCAATGGAGTTTGATTAACTCACTCTTGTTGTATGATGGAGATATAAAGGACATACGCTTTTATCCATCACACTTAATAGTCTAAGTAAAAGTGTATTCTCACGGCCATGCTGCATGGGGACTAGAGTGGAGTGAAGTGGGAAAAGAAAGCTTAATTGAACAAACTAATGAGTAGCTCTTATTTCCACTGGGGATGTGCCAGTGAGATTGTTTGACAGTTTATCTGTGATAAATAAATGCTTTTGGTGCTAATTAGCTTCTCGTCCCCTGAGGGAAGGATGGGGGTGTGTGGTGTCCGAGTGTCTGCATAGGCTTGTCTTTCCATACAGTATTTGTAGGCTCTGATAAGTTGGAAGTTTCATGTTTGATTAGTTTGTTGTATACAACTAATGTTGTAGAATGTTATATGTCTCAGGTTTTTGGTTGGATCTAACCTAGCCCAACAATGACAAGCAATGTTGACACATTTGACAGGTTAGAGGTGGACTTGCATCAATACATTTTTATTTGACTACTTTTGGATTGGGAGTAAATGCATGGTTAGATAAGAATACATATGCCAGTGGGACCATGCAGAACCAAAGACGACAGTTGGTACTATCTCAGATTGTGTCCAGGTGATTCTCTGGGGTCACAAGACATGGTTCTCTTTGGCAAGAAGTTCTCAACTGAGTCTCTCAATCTCTCACAACTCCAGAAAGGTCAGGAATGACACAAGGAACAATTGATTCGATTTTGGGAGTGATCCGGATCACCGTCTAGATCCAGGATTTTCTTTTAAAGAAATTCCATCTGCATGTCAATAAAACACACGACCAACAACAACTGTGAGTCATTAGAGTTCCTTCTCTCATCCTCCTTGCAGAAAGTGCAAAGTAAACAGATGAGCAGAGCAATTGTCATTTCAAACTTCCTAATAGCCCAAAAGCCTACAAGACATCAGCAAAAGTGACTGAAAGACATTCTGAGCATCCAATACGCTATTGACACATCTACCCAATACACTGTAGGTACATATACATTGTGGGCATTCAGAGTGAGATAGGGTAAAACTTCGAATATAAGAGAAGAAAAGGTTGGGCACAATATGTCAGTGTCAAAGTGGAGCAGGAGAATGATGCTAAAGTGTATCTAGCCCTAAATGTCTTTGAACAAATGAAGAGAAATAAACACAGACCATCCTCTGTTGTGAATAGGTGTAATCCTCTTGCCTCCCTGCACTCTTTTCTTTTCTACTGACAATGATAATTACATTTCCTTTTTGGATGGCTTTCAAGGATTTATCGCACTTTTGTATTAATGACTTTCTGGAGCTTTTAAATCCCAAAAGTTTAATTCGTTGGTTCTGGGGCGCCACTGTCAGTTTTCTGTACTTTTGTTTAAAATACCTATTTGAAAGTTGATTTGCTGCTACATATTATACAATGTTCTATTTACTGTTCTTATTCCCCAATGCGGACTTTTGTGTGTATTATATTTATGTAGCTATGTTAACCTAGGTCATCTACATTCAAAAAAATGCAGACATCTTTTTCACAATGGTTTCCTTGAAACCTTGAAATCTTCACGTTAAATGTATAATCAATGTTAACTCCACCGTTTCAAGGTAAAGCATTACAATCCCAAACACCATCATTTTGCCCAATACCTAAAAAGGACAGAAAAAAAGCATAATCATTAAGTTGTTGCCCCATGAACTCATGAAAGGGTAAAAGTTGACCTGTTTAATTTGAGATAATGTGGGACAGAGTCTGGACTTTACTGGGGCCATGTAGCTATGTTAACCTCATCTACATTAAAAAAAAATCAGAAATCTTTTCTACAATGGCAAAAAATACACATCCTTTTATTATATTGTCCTGTCAAAAACCCTTGAAATCTTCATGTTAAATGTATAATCAATGTTAACTCCACCATTTCAAGGTAAAGCATTATAATCCCAAACACCATCATTTTGGCCAATACCTAACATTGGTAACACTGAGGGGAAAAAAGGACAGAAAAAAGCATAATCATTAAGTTGTTGCCATATGAACTCATGAAAGGGTTCAAGTTGACCTGCTTAATTTGAGATAATGTGGGACAGAGTCTGGACTTTACTGGGGCCATCCACTTGTGAGGTAGTTCATTACCGACTGGTTCTGGCCCAGTTCTTCTTTACTCTATCTGCAGCTCTCTTTATTCTTCACTACCTCGCAGGCGCCACAGAAATGAGAGCCGGCTGCTTGGTCCTCCACATCACTCCATGGCCGCAATTTGTCATTTTTCACACGAGATGAAGCCTTTTATGAAATGAAATGAGTTTCCCTAAAATGAAGCGCCACAAAAGCCCCGTGATTAATTTGCTTGTTAGGCTATTGCAGCTGTCACCTGTGGAAGACATCTGGACAGCAGATTGACTAATGCCAGTAGTAGAGCTAAAACATGGCCCCCACTCTCATAACCTACCCTACAGCCAGCCTTTCAGAGGGCTTTTAAAGGCAATATTCACTGTTTGAAATAGCCCCTTTCTGAGGGGCAATTAATAAGCATTACTTGTGATTGACATGGTAATTAGCTGCATTAATGTGGCCATGAGCGGCTTTGTGTGGACCGGTACAGTGCTCCGATGAGGGGCGAGCAGGGGATGGGTGGGAACTAGAAAAAAACCACAGTCTTTCTAAACTAATTGTCCATTTGATCACTGTCTGTGGAAGTGATTTTGTCCAAAAATTACATTGAAAGTATAATTACATTTTAAATTTAGTTACATTAGACTTTTGTCGTATAGCCATATATCTGAATAATACAATACAATTTACAACATACCTTTATTGAGCCGTTTTAACATTTTGGAAATGACATGATGATACTCCTTCCTTGGTAATTCTTTATAATAAGGTGCATTAATAAAGTATTTATATGGCAGAAATAAGCATGACTATATGTTTATATATATATATAAGACATGTATTAAGTTATAGATACATTTTAAGCGCTGATAAGCCATCAGTTTATAATGGGGTTTGTAAGGGTTAATAGACACTTGTAATGTACAATGGCTTATTAATGTGTTTTTAATCTATCTATAACTGTTAATACATGACTCATAAAGGCTGATAAACACATAATTAATGCTTTCTTAATGCCGTAATAGTTTAACACATCGTATTATAAAGTGTTTTATACTGCTACACGTGTCCTCACAACACCATGTGAATGTTGATGCAGACAGTTCATGTATTTTTGTAGACATAAAAGTTGAGGGAATGAGGGAAGAGAAGAATGAATTATAACTTCATTAAGTCTATGAACTCCAGATTTGTCTTTTTTCCTTTGAGCCATCTGAGGTCCTGCAGCACATGGCAGAACACATTGTGTGATGTGAGCACAGGCTTATATTTTAATTATCGCAGAATTAAAGGGTGGCATTGGTTTATTTGTGTTTCCTGAGAAAGAAGGGAGCAATTCTAGACCATGGCTTTGTTGGCATAACTGGTGTGCAGTAAATTCAAAAACACAACACAATATTCCGAGCCTCGCAGAGTGGGGGTATTTTGAATGGCATTGGATGGGTCCTATAATATTTCTTGACCACTAATCTCTACCACAATAACAATAAACTCAGACTGAATCCCACGAAATGCTCTGTGAATTTCAGACCTCCACAGAGACACTGAGGTTTGTGTTGAGGCAAAATAAATTGTCTGACAAAACTGCATTGTAATATTATATGTGACTGGTGAACTGGATTGACTGTTGGGGCTAGATGGGATGGCATGGGCATGGGAAGTGTCTGGGAAGGGGGAAGTCTGGGCATCTCTACTTAGACTGCTGCCTCTGCAACCCGGCCCCGGATAATTGGAAAAAGATGAATGGGATGGCACACTTATTTTGTCTTCATAAAATTTTTGATAAGCACTAATTGACACTTCAGTTCTGTGCCGACTCTCACATTGTTTGCCAGTAAGAAATTGTAACATGTAACCAGCTCTCTATCTTCAGTAGCTCTTCAGAATGGTCACAGTGGCATCTAACACATATCAATTGTATTCAAAACCAAGGTAGTTATCCCTGTTTACTTATAGGCAATTTATGCTGTACTTTAGATTTGTTTAGCTGTGGGCGAGTTGACACTTGCTATGCTTGTCATGTTCCCTGGAAAGTGTAATGTATGTTTTTACATCAGTAAACAGTATGCACTATTTTCCCCAGTCTGGTGTGGTGGTGTTGATATTTTTGCTCGGTCGGCTATAAATGCATATCACTTGACTCAGAGATGGTCATCCACGGACTAACGGATTAAACCCTTATTAAATTGTACTTCTGTAATTACATCTAATGTATACCTTTATAGCACTATAGTTACACCATTGTAATTAAGCCTTAGTTAACAGATAATTAACCAAGCATGCAGCCCGTATGCTAAATGAATTACAATGAACCAGGAAGTAAAATACACTGCTATATATATATACATTTTATAGCAGCAATACATTTAGATTATATTATATTTTACACTATATGATCATATATAAAAAACACACCTAGAGACAGTAAAAAATACAGCAAACTATAGTACTACTATCAAGGTATATATTATGGTCGTCATATTGTATGTTAAGTACAATATAATATGGGTGTAATAATAGTGTAATTACAATATAATTACACTTAAAGTTATAATAAGGGTGTGATTACAGTTTAATTAGTTAGTATTATGTAATAAAGATGTAACTATGATGTAATTACACTGTAATTATTTTGTAAGAAGGATGTAATAGTGTATTTGGAGTATAATTACATTGTTATTACAATGTATTTACAATGTACTTAAAGTTTTATTACTGTGTAAGTGCCTAGGAAAACGCAGCCCATACCGGTTATTCTCTCTCTTTTAGACCATTCTCTGTACACTCTAGAGATGTGTTATATGTAAAAATCCCAGTGGATCCACCATTTCTGAAATATTCTGACCTAGTCATTTCTTTTGCATTGTGGTGCTCAGTTTGAACTGTAGTGAGTGTGTAAACATATCTGAATTGTATTTACGTTAAAAACAGGTGTACCCAATAAAGTGGCAGATGAGCTTAAGCCCCCTTTTTTGCCACCAAACCAACTCAATACAATACAATACAATTCAAGCCTCTCTTTAATTGGTGCTGCATGTCATTTTAGTGTCTAATGCCCAAAGGCACAGGAATACCCTTACTTACTGCTGTCTTCCATCTCATAGGCATCAATATAAAAGCACACTGTGGCATATGATCAAATGCCTGGCCACATAAAAGCACAATTTTCTACCAAAACACACAGCTACGCACACGTGATACACACATGTTGCTAGAATGGCAGGGCAATTTCAATAATCCTCAGCATGTATGTTTAATGGTGAGGGCCCAACAGGAAATGATGGCAAATGAAACGAAGCAGCAGGTTATTACAACCACTCTGGTGTCAGCTCAAGCCTGCTCGCCATTCCTTTTACTGTACATCATTTCTGCGGCCAGAGTTGAGCCAGGATTTAGAGCTCCCATTCCCGAGTTCCGTTCTGCATGACAAATTGTTTTAATAAACATATACCGGGGCCATAATAAAGTAATAATAATCCTACCAGTCACCTTATATCACTGCATTTAAATTTACCCCATAAGCCCACACTAGTTACAATGACAATTACATCACCGTAGCCAATTCTCAGTAAAGCAAACACAATGGGCAGATTTAATATAGTTTGTAAATATGATTAGTATGCTGTCGTATTATTGGAGTCTAGTATTTACATTTCTCCCCGGGCCTTTTTACAGTCCAGGATCAGCATTAAACTGCCTCTCTCCCATTTTTCTCTGTACGTGAACAGCTCTCCTCGTTCCCCTTCACAACTTAATGAAAAACACTGTTGACCGTTAATATTCCACGGATCAATCACCATTTTTAATTTTCCGGATAAATGTTCTGTTGTGAAACTCTCAAAGGTCTGGAGACTCATGCATTCTGTGGGTTTCTGTGGGTTTCTTAGTGAAGCTGGAAAGCATATGTTCTCATAATGGCTGGTGGTTATTTGCAAGGGGCAATTTTATGCTACATTTCAATTATGGCCTAAATTTGTTTTTAGCTCCTGAAGTCATTGCGTCTACCTGCAATTTAATGGAGCCGCAAACATTCAATATACAAACAAACAACTCCCTTTGTGTGAGTTTGAATACAGTTGCAAACCTTTTGAACTCCAAACAACATCAGTAAGGACACAATGCATTCAGTTTTGATTTAATTGCCTTGGGAAACGAAGACTAACTTTTTAATTTTGTCTGTTTCTTTGCTGTCTGCTGAACTTAATTCTTTTTGTTTTATTAATTCAATTGAAAGCAGAAAACAAGTGAGGTCTATTGTACATGGGGTTTCCACATTGTATTGTAAGTATTTATATAGTGTATACTTTCATATAATCTAAAAGCTGCACTGAGCTGTACTATAGTTGACAATTGAATCCAGCCACCAGAGGTCACAAGCCAGTGTCACTTTTTGAGCTAGCCCCAAGCTTGGATGGCACCAGTATGGGCATCTACCACAAAATGGTAAATCATTATGCAAAGAACAAATAGAGTGAAAAACAGCTTCTTCCCATGGGCTGTCAGAACTGCCAATTCAGCTATACATTAATGCCACTAATGACCTCTTAGATGTGTTTTTTCTTTTGTCTTGATTGATTGACTGTGAGAGCACCAGCACTATTCATTTTGTTGTACTGTTTGTGCAATGACAATAAATCTATTCTATTCTATTAAAAATCAAAGGTGATTTGCTGCTGAAATGAGTAAACAATGAGCCATTTAAGGATGTATCTTTAAGCATGCATAAATACATATAGTATAGTATAGTATATCTAGTATAGTGTACATGTATTTCTAATGGTGATTTTTTTACTTTGCATAACTCTTACAAGAGTCTGTGCCCTGTAGAGTCCTCCTGCCTGGGTCAGGAATGGGACCATGTGTCGACTTCTGAATTGCTGAAGTGAAGTTTTGGGACCAGAGTCTCTTTGTGTTGTATATTGGCCTGTCTGTCACTGCTCAGAGCAGCAGCTCTAATTGTTGTCAAACGTCAGCCCGTTTTTGCAGGACACTCTCAGCAGTCATACGAGGAGAAGTAACAGCTCACTCACCGTGGTTAGCCTTTGGTAGCCTCAATTTTCCTGCACATAACAACATCTCATCCAAAAATCAGAGTGACGTGAAAGGGCTCTCTCCCATCACATACATGCCATTGACAGTTAGATGAAATATTTATTTATGAAATCGAAAAACATGTATTCACCCTTGACACTGGATTATGGGAACATTGACTTCAGAGGCACCTCGGCGTCCCCAGCCTGGCCCTCCTGTGAGTCAATTATGACGGCTTAAAGGAATGTCTGCCTCACACTTCAAGTGTCTACTTGGCCCTAATTTTTCATTTCAGCCTCTTTTCATATGATGCAAAAAAATATGAAACTGTCTTTTAAACTGCACATAAAGGTGGTATAGCTGGTATATGGCCTTTTCAGTCATAGCCCATAGGTCCCTCTCTGAAGTGGACTTGCAACTGCTTTATGGAAATTTAAATAAACTAAGTTTGTGCTGGTCTGAAAGATCAACAAGTCATTGAACTATAGGTATCTATTGTTCCTCAGTCTGTTTTTACCGTCAGCAAAAGGCTTGAAAAAGACACAAATCCAAAGAAAATGATTGAATGTTTCTGTTACATTATTATGCTGCCAGCACAGTGTCATCCATCTGCTGTCAAAAAGAAAACTGTTTGAAAACCTTAAAGGAGGAGAGATGTATAGTTCATATTTAACTTTTTTAAAGATGCTTGACACTTGCTTAACAACAAAATGGATTAGCTTTAGAAATGGCCAGAAAAAAGCCAAGAACCCAGTTTTCATCAATATCCTGAAAATGCAGTCTTCAATAACACTGATGTTGACACCTTTTGGTTTCTTTCTCTAGCCTTTCAAAGTTTGTAAACAGAATGTTCTAAATTCCAGAATGGAGGTAACTGGAGGCAAGACCTTAATAGGAAGAATTGGAGGAATTAGCATTAGTCACAAAATATTGGTTTTGACAGAGGACAACCTCTGCTACATGTAGGTAATGTCAGAGCCTGGTTAGGAATTAGTGAATGTACCTCACAGTGTATGTTTATTTAATGTACACATTAGTACACACAAATTACCACAATAGATTGTCCATTGTTTTATTTGCAAAGTTAACTCACTGACCCCAAATGCCTCCATTCGGGAGGGTCTACAGAGGCCAGATGATTAGACGTGGAATCAGTTGGTCACGTGACACTGTTATAATTACTGAAAATAGTTAGAAACCTTCCTGTATAACACCAGCACAGACGATTCAAAAAAATCTTTTGACATTGAAATACTCATCATGAAATCACCCAGTTCTTTCATTAGACACAGAATAAACTCCACACTTCCAATTTAATCTGCAGGACTTTAAACTCAGCATCTTGACATTCATAAAAAGAAGCAGCGGAGAGGCTTTAGGGACCTCCCTGAAGGGCAGCCATGAGGAGAGGTAACCAGAGATGGTAATGTAGCTGCGTGAGGGGGGTGCACAGGCACTTGAAGCAGTCAAGAGCTCATTTCAGTCCCCATCCTAACACTCTCAGTCACTCAGTCATCTTTCCTTACAGCTCAATACTAAAGGGCTAGTGTGTGCCTCTGACGGCTACCCTGTGTAACTCTTCATTATCCTTCAGCACTATTCAGCTCCCTGCCTCTGACCCATAGTACAGTGGCACTCTTTTTCATCCCATGAATTTCCCTTTCCTGTTAGTTTAAGTGTCATCTCAACTAATTAATATTTTTGCTTATAGCTGCTATAGTTCCCATGGGAGGCCCCTTAATTAATCATTTATGAATCTACACAGCCTCCCCGTTTATTTGTCTGAGCCTTTGGCATTGGCTGACTGCATTATAGGAAACCACAAATAATTATTTACAGGAATGAAAGCTTTACCTCTTCTCTTCCTCGGCCTGCTAACTGTATTTTTAATTCATTTTGGAGCACCTTACAAATGACTCATTCTTCAGCGCTTTGATCCTCTGTATATTGTTTGAGTGAATGTGTTGAGGCATGATGATCCGTTAAACTCACTTGCGTAGCCTGGTCAACACAAAAAGATGGAATACCTAATATGGATGGGTTAATAATAAGTATGGGGGGTGCTCGCGAGGTATGCTCCTATTTTGGGAATTGCAAACACTAGTGACAGAGGCATACTGGAACTATGAACTAGAAACAGGTCAAAAAGTTGGCATGGATCCAGTTGGGCAACCACCCACAAAAACGACACATCCAAAGGGCTAGTGTGTAGACAGTGGGGGGAAGATTTCAGAAATTTAGAAGATTTGCCACATCTTCTCCTCAGCAAATACACCAGTAAAGGCAAATGTTATGTTTTGTCCAACTGTGTGCATTAAATCTAAGCTAGCTCACTGGCTGAAAAAGCAATGTTTCCAAGCAGGGATACGATTTGTCATTCCCTGAACCTGAGACCACGCCCCCAACTATGACACCACACCCACTGTAGTTGGGAAAGTGCAATGCTTAGCTGCTATTGTGAAAACACATTTTCAGAATTGTCAGAAAAACTAGTTTCAAGAAAAGTATTTGCAAATCAGTTTTGTGCAGGTCAGAAACTACTGTATTTGGGCAAATTGCATTCCTGTTTATTTGTGTAGAGCATCAGCCCATGTCAGAGTGCTAAAGCTGTCACGGCTGTTGGAAAAGAGGCAGTAGTTCCATCAGTTTAACAGAAAAATAAATGAATTTAATGAAGTGAAAGCAGCGTGGGAGGTTTTCATTATGTCTTTGCACTCTCAGGGAACAACACCTCATACACCAGGGTTCCTTCATCCAATTAGACCTCCACCGGCTCACACCGGCACCACAGTGCTCTACATTCAACCTTATCGCTGCCGTTTTATCCCTTTTATCATCAAAGTGAATGCAGTTTACTTTGGCATATATATTTTAAAGCTTTGAAAAGCCTCCCAGTTAGAAGGACTAATTACATTACAAGTGCCACACTGAGTCAGTCTGAATGGCTTGAGTTCCTCTTGCACCAGAAGGCTGAATGGTGAGCTGAAATGAGGTGACTAACATGGTACATTTAAACCTGTCCATACACATCACCCACCTGGTCAGCCCGATTTTATCAAGTCGTTCATCTCCGTGTGTGCGCGCCTTCACCTGATGGAGACTGTTGGACCTTGTTTTGGGTTTTGAGTTGGTGTCTGCACGGAGCACTCTGATTGGCCTAGGAGGGTAATAGCATCACGCGCATGCACAAGGCGCGGTCTTTGAGTCGCTTGTCACTTCGGTGTGAAGAGGGGAGATGGTAATTTGATCTGAACAGGAGCAGATGAGGATGAAGATACTATGACTATGATGATTGTTATTTGTTAATCTGCAAAGCTGTAACTGAAAGCTGCAAGTGAATAAAAACATGTTATTATAGGTATTATAGGAGGGTTTCTAAAGCAACAGCAAGGCTTCACCGGAAACAAAATGATTACACCTCCATTTGTAGATGGAGACTGTAGTTTATCAGTCCAACCAGTTTTTTATTGAAATGTGATTCTAATTGCTTTTCACTGTAGTGATGGGACTATTCACAGCCATGACACCCACACAGAGGTTTAATAGCAGGATATTATTTATTTACTTCTTTTAGTATCTAGTATAGCATGGTCAATTTCATTTAGTTATTCCAACCCAAATAACTGATATTGAACAAGCACGGAGTCAAATGAGTTGTATAAATAGCTATTTGCCTTACCAGGGATCTCACTTTTAAGAAATTAGAACTTCACTGTTGTAAACAGCAGATTTCAATAAGATATGAATGAAGATATGAAAAAGTAGTTAGTTGTACCACCACCCTACAATAACTTGGGAATATACATCTTGTAGGTTTTGTAGGTGTATGTTTTTTTTTTATTTAGTCTTTATTTAACCAGGTAAACCAATTGAGAACCAATTCTCATTTACAATGGCGACCTGGCCACATTCATTCATAGGCAAACTGAGATTATAGGCTGATACTCTCAGCTCACCCACCTTTCTAACCAGAACTGAAGAAGTCTGCTGGATTGGCAGATGAAAGCTTTTCAACAATCAAAACCTTGTCCAGATGCCCTTTTTCAACTTTCCGAATGACCTCTACCTGGATGAATGACAACCTTCACCGTCGTATAGGCAATGTGGCTTAAGTGTCTTGCCCAGGGACACAACGTCAGCGTGTGCTTGGACGGGGACTCAAACCACCAACCCTCTGGTTGAAGGGCGAGCACCTACCCACTGCACCACTGCTGCCCACTTCCACTAGCTCCTTTGGCTGGGTGGATTTTTTGTATTCATTTCATTTAATCTGAATTCCCCATGATTAAAATCAATGTAACTAGAGTTAAAAAAAAAAACTAAAAAAAAACTGGCTGGTAAGAAATTTTAATGGATAGTAACTTTTGGACAAAGAGCTAAGAAGTTAATGAATAACTTTTTGATAAACATGTATTTTTATGTCTATTGTCTAGTGCAGTACTAGTTTGAAGTAACAATACTATTCCCCAAGTACACATTTTGAATGGTTTAAATTATCCCACACATTCTCTGTGGCAAAATCAATATTGTTGGAGCAAATGTACTGTACAAGATCTTTCTGCTTCCTGCAACTGAGCGGTCAGGTCTAGTTCACTACAAAGTCTTCAGTGTCAACTCTGTGAACCTGTGTAGTTTAGTTACATAACATTAGAGCTTAGATACTCCTGAGGGCCTGCTCCCTTTTATCTGTTTCCAGCAGGAGTTAAACCTGATTCTGGAATGTCTGGGAAAGTATGGGTCTAAACTGTTCTGTAATGTTTGGCTCTACTTTTGTTTTAGAAGATGCTAAATACATCTGCACCACAGACTTTGATGATATAATAAAGTCTTATAGGTTTTATATACAATAATGTAATATGTAATATCTGTATATTTTACCTGAACCTTGGTGTTGACACTGTTGGGGACTTGGTATCGAAGTTCGCTGGCACAAGAGTGAGACTTGGGCAGCAGGTACGGATAAGACAGAGAGCGATACTTTGGCTTCATGATCTACAGTGTCAAAAAGAGGGAAGACATGTTTTTCCATTAGCTCAGCCAGTCAGTGTTAGCGCATGAATCCAAATAAGTTCATGTTTCTATGTAAAATGCTAAAACTGCTTAACCTTTGTGAAGTTCCAGCGCTGGATGAAATGCCTGGCCACATCTCTGGCAGCTGTACCGTGAACCACAGAGGCGATGTCATGCCATGGCATTCTAGGAGTGATGTATCGGTCGATGAAATCTGCAGAAAAAAGAATAACAGAAGACAAATAGAAATCAGAAGTCAGGAAGAAATCAATTGTGCAAATAAGTGTCAATGGTAATACTAAAACATATTTCCAGAAAATATTTTTACAGAGTTGGAGGAGCTCACTGACCCATTTATTAGTTAGAGTTGTGCCAGTTTATGACCTCAAATAAAACCAAGCATCTGAACAAAGAGGTATAGTGATATAATATCCAGTGAGCAGCATTTGTGTAGGAGAAAATGCTTCGTACAAAGGCAACATTAACTTGGATAACCACCTGCTACATAAACACAACTATATGAAGCAGGTGGGCTGGAGTGGCAGAGACGACACTAGGTCTACCTAATAAAGTGGCCAGTGCATGTTTTTATAATTGTGTAGAAATACTGTTTGTGTTTCCCTACCGTCAAAGGGTTTCTCCAGCTGAATCCAGTCCTTGTACACAAAGTTGCAGTAATCTTTTCCATGCCAGAAGCGAGTGTTCCCTTGTAATTCTCCAACTCCTGTTTTCAAGCTTTTTACTGAGCCACTACCTGTGAACAGAGACCTTTAGAATCTCAAATCCGAAACCAAATTAGAATCTGTGATGTTTTGGTCTTACTTGTGCTGTCCACACTGCTCACACTGTCTGCGTGCTGGATGGTATGTCTGTGTAGATGTCGGTACAAAGTGAAGCGGGATTTTCTGTTGCGTCCAATCCCTTTGAGTTTGGGCATCTCCACGTCAACAGTGGGCGGTGTTCCTCGGCCGTTGCTCTCCGAAACGCCATCTGCTGAAGGCACGGCTTTGTTGGACGGAGTATTGGTGAAGCCAGCCTAGAAAACCAATTAAAACGTAGCAATGAACTGGCTGTGAAAATGTAGTAGATGAAGTTAGTTAAAAGACAAATGCCACCTCAGGAAATATATAAGCTTCTAAGAACTAAACTCAGGACTAAACCAGGTCTAAACTAAGCAGTAAAATAGGGACTGTAGTGCGAAAAGTGGGTCTAAACCAGGGCTAAACCAGGACTAAACATGGTCTAAAGTGGGTCTAAACCAGGGCTAAACATGGTCTAAAGTGGGTCTAAGCCAGGGCTAAACCAGAACTAAACATGGTCTAAAGTGGGTCTAAACCAGGGCTAAACCAGAACTAAACATAGTCTAAAGTGGGTCTAAACCAGGGCTAA
>JAVQKC010154939.1:0-11503 GCA_036025475.1 Philypnodon macrostomus
CTTTTGCTGCAGAGCAGGAACCTGCTGTAAAACAGTTTTTAACTGAGTCAGGCCTGGTTTAATCTTTGTATTTTAACCTTTTCCTGTTGAATAAATGAAATGAAATGAAATGAAATGAATATGTATTCTCAAAAAAAAAAAAAAAATCTCAGGCGCCTCATCGTTCAACAACAACATCCCCAACAAGCAGACCTTTTTTTTCTCCCAGACTTTATTCTTGGGAGGCCCCAGATACATTATCTAATAAATAAAACCAAGATAATCGAGGCAAAAGCACAAAGAAAGCATTTATACTGTAACTGTTGCAACTTTTGTCCATTTGCATGTTTTTGAAACGATGCTGTTTGTGTCTCCGTGTGGACTAAGCCTTAGAGATGGAAGTGTACTGCAGACTGTGGTCCTTAAAGTGCATGACAGGTCTGACTACCCATTTCACAAAAACATATTGAGTTTTGGCTGTTTGTGTGAAAAATGTTATTTCCTCATTTTTTAAAAAGAGAGTAGCTAGTGTGACATCAAGTAAGGGGAACAGACATGATTCTAGAGTACAATCTCCCTCCCACAACGCAGCTTCAATTCTCTTAACAAAGAAAACATAACTGTCATTAACACACCAAACTACTGATATCACATCAAACTATGTACAAATTACAACCTGTCATATACACTGTACATATCACCAGTCTGTTGATTAAGTGTAAGTATTCTTGCAGATCGTAGGGGAAATGTCCTGGGGAAGCCTAATCACTTTTATTCTGCATCTGAATTAGGTCTGAAGTTAAACAAAGAAAAGCCACACCGCCAGAGACCGCCTGTGTGCAAAGAAAGGCTCGCTAAAGATGTTATAATGGATGTCGTTCACCTCCAGGTCATTATAGTAGCGTAGGTTGAAGAGGCTGTGTTTAAACTGAGCCGTTCCATCAAAGTACAGTGTGCAGTTGCTCAAGTGCGATGATAATACTGAGAGATCTTCACGTGTGAATGAACCAGCAGTCATGGTCCGTTTAGTATGTGTGGAATGGAGAATAATGGATGTTTTAGGTGTATGTTTCATTTTATATTTATTTAGAAACAATCTATTGCATTGGGGCACATTTGAATTTAGGTCATTAGGGAAGTTGAAGTAAATTGTAACAATGCCCTTTAGGAGGGTCACATCCTGGACAGTGGCTACAGAGCCATACAATGACAGACAAGTCACTTAACACATTACCCAATAACGGGAAGCAAGCCACTGCTATGTTAGAGATGGTAAAGAATAAATGGAGTTTGATTCAGGAAGGACATCTGAAAAAGTTAACTTATCAGAAAACTTATAAGAAGAGAATAAGTCATAAACATTCAACTTTTATTTTTTATTTTAGATTTCTAGTACGTCTCATCTAATCTAACTCATCGAGCACTAACTGTTGGTATAGAGGGCTGAAAACCAAGATGGTGTAGGATCTAGTCATCCTTTTGTGTGGACTACAACATCAGTCCTTTTTCACATAATGAGTTGTTTGTGCAGAGCTAAACCTTGCAGAGGTATGTTTGACCTGTTAACGGTAAATTTGGTGCTGACAAACAGTGCCTTCCCAGTATAAGCTCTATAAGCTATATCTCCAATTTGTGTTATTCTTGCTTGTTCAATCCTACCTCATCCTTTCCTTATTCCTCTCCTTCATTTCACTGTGATTTACAGTAACCAACCGTCGGTGGGAGCTCCTGATCCTGACACACTCATTACAGCTTCCCTCTCAGTGTCTGTGTGTCTTTAAGCCGCGACCTCCTGTCATGTCCGTGCCTCCCGCTGGCTGCTGCACACTGGGCCGTGCGATACATCAGTGCCAAAGTGGCTTCTCCGGCGGGGTTGCCCGAGGTGACCGCCCAGCTGGCCAGGGGACATAGTAGGGTCACAACCTGATTGTCTGTCACAAAATAGTAGTAGGTCTTGGTCTGACAAGAGTCTGCTCAGTCGCAGTGCAAGGGTCCGTCAGTTGTTTTCCAGGACTTTCCAGGACACTAGCCACCGAGGTGAGGCTTTCAGCTTGTGGTCCAAGGCAATACAGATTATGCTTGATCTTAAAATTGTGTTGAGAACCAAGATAAGGTGAATAGTTGGCAACCGCCTAAGGCCCTAAGTTGAGAAAAGGCTCCAGCCACTCTAAAGGAAACAAGAAGATAAATGAATGTAGGAGAGCATTAAGTCTAACGAGGAGAATATGTAATCAACTACTACCATCCAAAAGACCACATAATTCAAATGGCATAAGCTACAATGATCGGTTATGGTGTGCTAGATATCTGTGTACATTTGTCTCATGTTGTAAGCATTCTCATATCTCCATGTGTCCAATACTTCATTTCCATGTGGGAGTTGCGCGGGGCGTGCTCGGAGCCCACGGTAGGAGCTGAAGATGGGGGGGAGGGAGGGAAGGCAGATGCTGGTGACAGTGTGGGGGCAGTAATGAGGGTCCCCACCATGGAGACACAATCAGGCCTGAACACGCAGCCCACTACCCGACACTATAGCACCGAAAACAGCACGGCGTAATGGGCTGGAGGAGCCTGGGGCCAGTCGAACCATCACGCACACAATCACCAAACACTATCTCAACAAAATACAACTAGAAATGATTAATGTTAATTTGTGTTGCAATGCCCCTCCCCTTTCCACAGCAACTACTCCAGCCTGCCCCTTATCCTGAGTGCACCATAGCAATTCAACTGCCTTCTTGTGTGCAGTGACTTTTCAAGTTCATTTACACCGGATCCTCTCCATTATTTCAGGCTTCGAACCAGCACAAATACATAACTCTATATATCTGTTTATGAAGCAACAACAATAATTACTCCTGTTAATGCTGATATTGTTCAATCCAGCAAATCAGTTTTTACTGTGGCCTTTCTGTGGCGTCTTTTTGACATTCTGAACTGAAAACTATTGTTTATTTATAATTTTTGATTATGTATTTTTAATAATCTTATAACAATTGCTTAATGAATACCACAGCCTGCCTGCAATTTACCTTTACAAAAATAAATTACCCCCAATAATATTGTTGCCTGGTCTGACTTGCAGCGCAGGCATTGTAGAAGAGGTATTTTTTGGCACTCTCAGCCGTTGTGCCTCATGCCGGGACGCCAGGCATGACATCTCAGTGTGTTCCTCCAGCCTGCCTCCCTAATATGCACGCATAGCTTTTCAAAGGCATTATGTGGCTGATGGGAGATGGTTTTATCGCGCCGGACGTCTCGGTATAAGAAGGTTTCGATTCAACCAAAGTGAGCAAGAGGATGAGGAAGAGGAGGGAAAACAAGTGGTGAGGGGTTCATGTTGCCGCGGAGATGGGGCAGAGATGGGGCAGGAGGGAGGAAGAGATGAAGCCAGTTTGAAAGGTTTGAAAATAGCCTGATATAAAAATGGTAAAGTGGTGAACAGAAATGCAAGAGCAAACAATGCTTAAATTTCTTATTTATAAGGGTAAATGATTTGCTATATAGTGTGTTGGCTCATGTGTCACTCAAGGTGTTTCACAGAAGACACAAACTGGAAATGAGTACTGTACTGGATTTCAATATTGGGCCTATTTACTCCTTTCAGACCTATATGTGTCAAGCATGTTTTTGACCAACTGGACCAGTGTTTGTTAGTGTCGTCCTCTCAAATTCAAGCCTCTGTATACAACCAAAAATAATTAAAATGGCTGTCCAGGCTTGGGGAACTCTTGTTTAGACATATGCATGAATGAGCTTGCTTACCCAAACAAAATGCAATCAGCAGTCTAAATCAGTGCTGGACACTGCGAGCTGAGGGAGATTGATTACAATTGATCGTGTCACCACAGGAAGTGCTAAGTCTTTATCCATCTCCCTTTAAAAGGCCTCACAGATCGATGGGACCAGCTTGATTTGGTTAAGATACCTGTCAGCCAAGCAACGGACAGCGCGGAGTAATTTACATGAAATTATTTATGCTACAAAAAAAAATTTTGGAATTATTATATACCATGACTTGAGATAATTCCACCATCTAAGGGCAACCAGTGAGCATATGTAAAAATCTATATGAAGACTATACAGTATCTATTGAGTTCCGCTTTTTCATATGTTACTTTTCTGTTTCCATGCCACTGTATCAATATGGTAAATGTGGCATAATAATTCCCTAACCCAGCATCCATGGGCTTCAGGTGGGGTATACCCTGCAAAAAGGCCAGTTAGTTGCAAGGCTAACACATAGAGACATACATTGAATTGTTGGAAAGTCTCAGTAACACAGAATGATTTTTGCTAAAGTGTGCTCTGTGAAATGCATTGTTTTTCAGTTAATGCCACTACATCACTGTGACCTTTGCAAATTGCTCATTATATCGAGGCTGTGACTTTTAGCACAATAATTAGCATTTGGAAATTTCTCTGTGAAAGATGTTTCACAGTTCACACTAGGAAATTGCGGCTCAAATCGTAAGTTTAAATTGTTATTCTTAAAGTGGAATGACCTGATTTCCTCTTCTCGTCTGGCCTGCGTCACCCAGAGTTCCCTATATCCAAGTCCTCTTCATGTTACTACAGATTTTTCAGTCTCCAAAGACGGATATGAAAGTGAGAGCTAATGGTTATCTGTCAGTTTATCTCTCTAAGTCAGTTTTCTTGAGTGTGATCTGTCAAAATGATCATCAAACTAGTCATTTGTGAACTGATCATCAGAGTAACTGGCCATTGTCACAAGTGTACCCTGCCTCATGCCCATAGTTTCTGGGATAGTCCTTGGTCATGTGCTACCTCAAATGGAAATATGGGGAAGAAAATGACACACACCTTTACCACTACCACAGATGCTAATCAGGGCCACATTGGGACCGGGGACTGTTGTGGAGGGCCAATAATCTGTTGAGATGAGTTAACCAATGAAAACTACCACGCAAATCATTTTTGGATTCCTCAAATCTAGGTATTATACAGTACAATTCATATGATATGTGTTAATTATTGTTTTACCAAGCCTGCTGCGGGCCGGACATGGACTGATCAAGGGCTGCATTTTGCCCAGGTCTGCTCTGAAGTGAATATATGTTTTCCAATTTAAATAACCCAATGCAAAAGAAACACAGTTAGGATTGAAAAATGTACAGTTTTATAATGATTCTGCCTGGGATCTGCACAACTCTAGTAGCACTCAATATGTTCACAAAAACAAAATCCTCCATACGGCATATGGCTTTAACCCACTACATTATCACCAGCATTCTCCTACCTCGCCACTGCTGCCCCACTCTGCATTTGTAAGCTTGTGTGGGCGCTGCGGAGTGACAGCAGTCAGTTTGTATTACTTGTACAGTTAACGGTGATGGGCTTGACCCGTGTGTTTATCCTAGCCTCTGTCGTGAACAGACACTGACACACTTCGAGGACTTCTAGATCCACAAACACACACACACACTACATAACTATTACACATTTTTCCTGTTCCCTCTTTCCCGGCTTGACGCTTGGGACACAATTTGAAACGCCGGGGCCCGTGGACGATGAGTCCTCTGCTGTAATTGGGCCCCTTGTCACCCGGCAAATTCATGTCAGCATTGGTCACATGGGATGCTAATCTAAATGGCATTGGTGTCCTACTTTGTGTGTGTGTGTGTGTATGTGGTAGAGAATGTGTTATAGAAAAAAATGGTGTGGTTAGCTTGTGGAGCAAAGTAAGGGCTATATATAAAGCCTGCTACTATCCGCTGAGCTGTCATGGAGGTGCATTGAAACGATAGTGAGGATGAACACTATGGCGGTTTGTTTTGTTTACAATACTCTGATGTGGACATGGGGTTTATATATAGCCCTGTCAGGCGGCTAGTGCGGGTCAGATAACATGATGTCAAAATGACTATAGCAGTGTAGCTGCCACGAGATTATTATGCTGCCTGTAACAAACATGCAGTCATTTTCCATGCGTTTAAACCTTGCCAAATTATGAATTCTTAACAAAAATAATAGAAAGTTACTCAAAGGACTGTGCTGTATAAAAGCAATGAAAATTCTACTGGGTTCAAACAGTCATATCAAAGTCCATCCATCCATTTTCTTCAGCTTGTCCAAAACCGGGTCACGGAGGCAGCAGTCTAAGCAGGGAACTTCGACCACCGCCCAATCCACATTGCACCAGCCCTTTATGGTACCTCCCGCGGGTGGGGGGTCCACGGGAGGGCTCATATCAAAGTCAATAATAGTAAAGTTAAGCACGTCGAGATTGCAACTCGTTTACCAGACTTGCGTGCGTTCACAACAAAATGTAGTTCAATATACTAAACTAATTGTAGTCCCAATTGCCTGATATGTTTGTGGCTTCTGATGACGGAGTAAAAATACATAGTTACCAGAACAAAATGATGCCGAAGAACTGAACTAAATCATAATTTTTTAGCTAAATAAGATGTTTGGTACAGCCAGCATAAAATAGACATTACATAAACGTCAAATAATAAAGCCATGTTGTAGTTTAGTTTCTGAGACTCTCTCAAATATTTGACAATGTATAAATAAACTACTGTCGGAGTTCTGTCATGTTGAAAGTCAGTGACGTCATTTATCCGACTTGATTAGACGACTTGTGATGTGTGACTCTGACAATGAATCAATATTGCTGTTATTGCACTGTGACAATATTATAATTACATATAAATAAACATGGCACTAAAGAATTAATGTGGGTTTGTATAACATTTGTGGTCGCTCTTTAACCTTGCAAATAATAGGCAACCATTTACTCTCTTATAATCTCTATAATTTCACTTGAGCAAAGATTGTACTTCACACTATTATTTTATGACATGGGTAATAGTCAGTCTCTCTCATGTAATTATGGATTTTGCAAATGATTATTTTGAGTTAAACTATTGCATAATTGGAAGTGTCAGGGGAGAACAATTACAGCTATTCTCTCACATGTATCCTTTTTTTAAATACTTTTTTGGCTTGAATTTTGTGACTAAAGATAAGTATGTGGCATGTCAGTCTGCTGTTATGGGAAATGAATAAACATCCCCTGAGCAAATCCCAATAACATATTCCCCCCGGGCCATGATATAATGAATACAAATGATGACCTTTGGAGGGCCCTTTTTCATCTTTTTATTCTCCTTCGAGCAGGCTGAAGATGAGCCACTTGAAATATGAAAGCTGTGAATATTTTTTTGATTTAAAAGTCATTCCCATTTACATAACAAGGAAGAGCGTAAAACATGCCGTCTGCAGTCAATGCAGAGTGAAGGAGAAGTCCAGAGATGTACAGACAAGATTCACACTTTCTCCAATAATAGATCGTACTGAAGCGTGATAGACTGATGCTAAAGGTGTATATTGGACAGGATGGTTTGCAGTAAAGGTGACCAGAAGCAGTATATTCTAAATATTTTGATTCCTAAGAACTAAATGAGTCAAGATTTGTGGAAAACGAATTGTAATTGTTCCAAATGGAGAGTGTCTGTTCAGTTTAAATCTAATTATACAGAACAGAAGCGGGTTTGGTATCTCTTCTCTACACAAAAAAATCCCCAAAGTAAAAAAAATGACTAAAAATGGGACTAAAGTGGGGACCCTTTGAGTAGGCCCGCGAGGACTTTCTGTGATTCAAGTATAATAATCCCAATTATTAAAGACATAACGGCCAGATTCAGCGTGCTCCCCTTCAATGCTACAGCAATGGTTTTGTGTGTGTATTGAGTTACACATTTGGCTGTATTGGTCAAATCTGACAAAATTGAACCGGATAAGGGTGAAAAACAATTTTATTCTATTTTCATTATATTTAGGCAGCAATCTTTCCGCTGGTCTGCATAATTTTACCTGTTAGAATGCAATAAAATACAGGAAATGTTGACTGTTATATCAATTATTACGCTCAAATTTTGATAGGAAATGTTAAATATCTTTAATTATAGATGCATGTGTGTTTCATTAAATGCTATATATTTTTTCATTTGGCCCGCAGACTAGTAATACATTGTTATTCTGGCCCTCTGAGGGAAAACGTTCTGGCACCCTTGATGTAGTGTCTTTAATGCATAAAATATATAACAGTACAATAGTAAAGTTGTATTTCTTAGTTGTTTTGATATGTATGTTGTCGGGTAGCATGCACACCAATTATTCTAACCACTTTGCATAAAAACTCACTCATTTCTTGCCTCGGAGATATGTTATCCATCAACACGAATCTATATTGCTTCACCTGACGGCACATTAGAACTGAATACTTGGATCAAAGTCGCTGTTTGATGGATCCTATAGAGCCAGGTGGGAGATCTGCAGGGCCCCGCTGCAAACTACGCTGGTATAAAGTCTACTGTGCAAGTCTTCCAGTCGCATCTGTGGGGGGCTAAGTGATGAACGAGGGAGACTGCTGACACAATAATTGCAGACATCCAAAGCGGTGAAGCTCAGAAAAGTGCAGTTTTAAAGAAGTGTGAAGCAGGAAGGAAAGAAAGGAGAAGAAACTTTGAGTGAAAGATTGCTGATTATTAGGTGGTCACTATTAGCCAGTCCAGCCAATGGTGTGTTTTGCTGTGAAGACTGTAATAACACTCTCGGGGTACAGCCATCATAACCAGCTTCTCAGACTGAAAAACATAATTATCTCGTACCTGCACTGGAAGGTTTTAAACTCTCTAAATAGCTTCAGCACAATTTCCTAATCCCATTCGGAGAGCTAGCGGCCAATGCAATTCAGTCTTGTTCAAGTATTCACACAACAAAAAATATGCAGCTACTGATTACCAGTTATATGAAGATAGGAGCTATTCCAGGTTGACATTGACAGTGGTGATGAAGGACAGTTAGGTTAGTTAGGTAGATCTGCTGTGTCAACGCTTGAAAGGGAGAAAAAAATCTCCCTGGAACATTGCAATTCCAAGTTAAGACAACTGGAGCTGCTTATTACGGCCCTCCATCCTGTGAACTGTACAGAAACTAGCCAAAGGACAGGAGCAAAACACATTATTCCCCATTATTTCAGGATCAGCATGGCTCAGCAGGTGTTGGATCTCTTAAATGGTCGGGGCCGGAGTCGAGTCCTCGGGTGGACCGTCTGTTCACTTTGGATATAAATGTCAGCGGTAATTGCGGTTAAAAGGCTGAGAGCTGATGAAAAACATCAGTTTTGCGTCTTTGGAAAGTGTGGGTGTCTTGGTCACTTCCCCCACAGGTACATGTGAGTGGCCTTCAGACGCGCCGGGGTCCTTCTGCTGAGAAGGTTTTAATGGCTCAAATGAATGCCTATAAACGATCAAACTGAGCAATTTCAAATATATATATATATATATATTTTTTTTTTTATTGCAAAAAGGGCTAAATCACTTTACTCATGCAATCTTACCGATGATTGACTTCACAATAGCAACCAAACACAATAAGTGACAGGACTAAAGCCTATATATTCTACTTGAAAGTGGATGTTGGCCATTGCCTATAGGAGAAAAAATAAGTCTGTAAAATCAGCAGTCATACATTCAATTTCTCTGACTGTGTTTTAGGGTTAAAGCTCACCCTCATGTGATACTATAGATCAGCTGTTATATATACCACCATATACTATGCCTCTTAGATGTTATTGTATTGAATCTCCTGTGTTTGGTTTCAAATCCATCGTGTTTCAGATAAAGGATGGCCCTGCCAACATCCCGCCTGGACGAGAATCTGTCTGAATGGGAGGGGGTCAGTCGTATCTGCCAAAGCAAATAACACACGAGCTCACAGATCCATCTTCTTCTACCCATGCTCCATTTATACACTACTGTCTTCCAATAACTGTATTAATAGTGTTTTCTATCTAACATATTGGTTGTGATTTTTTTGGGCTAAACACCATATCATATTTCCTGGTTTGAACAATGGCCAGAACAAATATCCCAGCTTCTCTCCCGGCTTGTATGAATTGCGGTACTTGTGCAGAGTGGTTGGGTGGATGGTGGCTTGGAAAGGCCACACAAGTATAAGTCATTTGTCACCGGTCGACAGCATTCTGCTCCACTCTCAGGTCATTGCTGCAGTGAAAACAATAGCGATCTCACGGCTCCAATTCAGAGAGGAATGGATCAAAATCTACAGACGACTTCTTTACATTCCATCAGACCATTGTGGTTATCTTTCATTGATGACAAGCATTCATTTAACATAAAACACATTGAGACTTTAAGTAACTCTCTAGAGTATGCCTACAAGACGAATGCATCCACAAGGAGTTATAAACCAGGGTAGTCTTTGTGCTGGTCCCAAACATTTTCAAGATTGGGGCGTTTAAGAAAGAAATATGGTGTAGAACTAGGATGATCAAAGTCTGCAAGTCCTCCCCATGTTTCTATGGGTTCTCTCTCAAAGTTTCTCCTACCGTCCAAAGACATATCTGTTTTAGGACAATTGGTTAATCTAAATCAAATGAATGAATGATGTCCCTCTGCGTATGTCTCTGGCCACTGACCAGGCCCATAGTGGCTGGGCACTCAACACCAAGAATATGACATTGAATGAAATAACATAACTATCCCTATCCTATCCCTGAAGCACTACTTGTGTTTTCTGGGATCTGTTACTATCTTCACCAAGCCACTCAGCCAGTGCCAGAACAAAATCGATAGAACTTTTTGAAACTTCAAGTAAATGGCCAGAGAGTGGACCAGTAGAGTTTAATACAAAGATACATAATACATTTGCAACTCCAGCATGAACATACGTCCTGATAAATGGTAGAATGTGAATTGATTAATTAGGCTAGCCAAGAACAAGTATTTTGTTTTTGTGTAAGACTGAGAGACGTGTGTTGTTTATGTTCAGAGAATTGGGTTACGTTTCTTTGATATACAAGAACATTTCACAAACACGATTTTGGGATTTGTACGTGTTGCCAGTGCTGTTGAGATGTGCCTGGGTTCATGTGTTGATGTATGGGTCTATGGTGGGGCTCGGGGAGTACGGGGGTGCATGCTGGGAAATGCTGCGGCCTCAAGGTTAGCCGGCTGGGGCGCTAACAGATGCATGCCCCGCACGGTAATGTGTTCAATTCAATCATTCGCTTCTCTCTGTACAACATCTCTCTCAGGCAGTCATTGAGACAGTTTTGTATTTGACAGAAGCGGAAGGTGTAGTAAAGAATAGTATTGTGCACATATATTCTCATGTATGTGTTGCTATCGTCAACGCCAGTGATACCAGTTTCTGTATCGTCCTACTAATTGGCTCCAACCACACAGGAGTTTATCATCATTTGTCAAACCGACCAGCCTTCATATTTGCAAGATTTTGTGTGACCTCATGGTCTTTAAGAATGAATGCGTGCAAGGTTATTGGGAATATGATCCATCTACAATTTAAGCTACCGTATTTTCCGCACTTTAGGGCGCACTGGATTATAAGGCGCACTGTCAATGAATGGTCTATTTTCAAAATGTTTTCATATATAAGGCGCACCGGACCATAAGGCGCATTAAGCGAAACAAAACAGGTTGAACACTTCCGTCAGTGTGCCCCAGGGCAG
>JAVQKC010154958.1:0-12903 GCA_036025475.1 Philypnodon macrostomus
ATTGGTGTTCGGTGGTGGTCGGAGGGGCCGTAGGCGCAAACTGGCAGCCACGCTTCCGTCAGTGTGCCCCAGGGCAGCTGTGGCTACATAGTAGCTTACCACCATCAGGTGTGACTGTACAGTGAATGAATAATACAAAGATATGTAAAGCGCTTTGGGTGTCTTGAAAAGCGCTATATAAATGGAATGTATTATTATTATTATTATTATTAATGGGGGATAAACACTGGTGGTGGGTATCTTATCTAGCAAAGTAAGATTAATAATCATGGTGCAACCTAGATGTAATAAAATTTTTTACAGTTTTTTATTTTTTTTACAACATAATTTTTTTCTACAGGTAATCAAGGCGATTGACGAGGGCTACCGGCTGCCCCCTCCCATGGACTGTCCCGTGGCACTGCACCAGCTCATGTTGGACTGCTGGCAGAGGGAGCGAGCGGAGCGGCCCAAGTTTGGACAGATTGTGAACATGCTTGACAAGCTGATCCGTAACCCCAGCACCCTGAAGAGGACCGGGGGAGAGAGCGCTACCATGCGGTAAATACATATTGCAAGAGTAGATGAGACAACGGCAATGTTGGTTTAGAGCTAGACTTGGAAAAAAATATAAAAAAATATGTAATAATCTGCAATTGAGATTTCTTGATTACAAATAATAAAAGCAGAGAATACCAGAAATATACTAGAAGTAAAGTAAAGTAAAAAATAAAATACAAAAAATATGCTAACGAATACTGAAAAAAATATCAAAATAAGATACTCTTTACACAGTGTCCATGCATCTTCACCTGAAATGTCAAACCCACAGTTAAAAGAGTAAAAGAGAATCTTGTTTCTTCAATCAATAAATAGCATTGTGATATTAACTAGACATAATGACTATATAACTATGTAACTATATACACACAGGAAGGAAGTTATAAGATAATATGAAGTTTGAGAATTGTACATATTAGATCCTATGGTGTTCTTTGTAGAAGCAGAGCTCGATGACTTTTGACCTATTTTTAGTCATCCAGCACAGTGACAAGGCGGAAATTCAGTTGACCAATTTACTTTAACTAGCCAAACCATTATTTACAGCCACATTAAACATTATCTACCAGCAATAGGCAACATAATGTATCCTTGCAAACTGAAAAAAGGACTTAATGGGACTCTCCTCTCAGGAATGTAACAGCTCAAACAGAGGCGACCAGAATTACGGCCAGAATTACGACGTAACGCTGAGTTAAAAACAAACATGACCCTTTAACTCTGACACCATTACTCTGTGACTGAGCGTGTCAAGAATGACCTCTGCGTGTTTACAGACTGGACAGGAGCCGGAGAGAGTCTGTTTAAGTTTAACAAGTGTGTGTGTGTGTGTGTGTGTGTGTGTGTGTGTGTGTGTGTGTGTGTGCGCACTGGCCACGCTCAGAAAGGACCTAATGGGAAGCAGTGAGGGCAAAACTGTAAAGACTTGTAGGGTAATTAGTACAATTGAAACCAATAAATGGGTTTACAATAACTGGAAATTAGGTTTTTGGGCTGTTATGTATCAATGTAGTATTACTGGGTATTACTTTTTACATAACACATTAGTAACTATAGCTCAGAAAAGTCAAGTTAGCATATTGGGTCCCCTGGCTAAGATTCACTAGTCGTGTTTATATGTTTCATGGTCAGGGAAAGAGCAAGGTAATTCTGTCTGCAAGTGAAGGCTAAACTGCAGATGAATATAAAGAGGTTACTCCACAGTGCTGTAAAGATCACCAAAGTGTGCCCAAGTTTTGTGTTTCTGAAGAAATAATAAGTGTGTCAGTCGCACCCAGGAGGGAACTCTTGTTTGGCTGGAGTTTCTGGTAGGACCTATCAGGGCGCGGCACTGAACATGGCTAAAAGGTCTGTTGATTACAACAAGGGGGAAACATCAGATAGAAATGCATTTAACAACTTGCAGGTTGCGCTCTGTCATCGCCCCAACATGTATGTGTCAGGCTCTTTTAATAATACGGCCCAACTCTAATTCCCCTAATGTTGTCAGCTCCAAGTCGTGTGCATGGTTTATCACGGCTGTAGCGGTGATGCACGAGTGGCATTTCAGATGGCGTAGCAAATCGGATCATTTCTGCTTTGTGATGCAGGTTGTAACTTTTACGATGTTTGCATGGGCAGTTGCTCTCAAATCAGATGTATTGGGCAAAGAAATAACTTCTCCTTGGACTGAATTGAGGCTAGCGTACCAAAAAACTGTAACAGGGTGTGTAGGCATTCATTATAAAACTGCAAATGCTCAATGTTCAATATGTACCTAAAACATAATCAAAATATACCACCTTCATGATACACAGGCTGCTCCCCTTCAATGCTGCACATGAAACTGCAAAGTCAAGCTAAAAAAAACAACTCTATAAACTAACTTTTCTCTTTTGTTTGTCCGTCCCATTAGGTCCAGCACCACTCTGCTGGAGCCAGGCAGTCCTGAGGCGTTGCCTGCTGTGGGGACAGTGGAGGACTGGCTACAGGCCATCGGCATGGAGAGATACTGCGACAACTTTACTGCCGCTGGCTACACCACCCCAGAGGCTGTTGTGCACATGACACAAGAGTGAGTAGAAGACAGGAGAATGTGAATCAAAATGAACCTGGAGAATGGAGAATATACAGTTAAAGTGTCCCCTATTATGTTAACTTGACCTTTTGGAGATCTCTGCCATGTTATACTGCTGTTGATTAAATTATAGCCAGAGATGTATTTTGTGTCATTCATGTATGTTTGGTAACATTATAAGGTGGAGGTGCTGCCTTTTTAGGAGCTGAAAACACTTGCTAGTACTTTTCTGTGTTTGCATTGGCTGTATTAGTCAGGAGAAAGGAGGGACCTTTAAAGGGCATGCAATACATCTCAGCCTAATCATCAGCGTTTTAAGTCATAAAATGTGAAATGGTGATCTTGAAGTATCCAGGATCTTAAATACAATGGTAGATGGCCGGAAATTGAGAGACTTGATACTTATGCAAGACGTGATATCTGATGCAGCCATTAAACTGTCAGTCCTGTTTTCTTCTTGAAGGCTGTAAAACACATCTTGTGGATCAGTTTGTTATCATTGTCCACAATCCTTAATGTCTGCTTTTCACGTGTTTCTCCAGGGACATGGCTCGGATCGGCATCTCCTCCGCGGCGCACCAGAACAAGCTCCTGACTAGCGTCCAGGGAATGCTTTCCCAAATGCAACAGATGCAAGGCAGAATGGTTCCCGTCTGAGAGGATTTCACGGAAGGAAACTAAAAAGGAAAAACAAAGCGACTTCTTTTCTTAGTAAAAAAAAATAAACAAATAAAAAATATAAAAAATGTAAAAAATAAATAGACACATAAACTATGAAGAAATAGTTTACCTCGTTCATGCACTTTAAATTGGATTTAAAAGAAAAGATGATGTCGATAACGATGAAGAAAAAAGTGGAGAAAATGGCACTTTTTCAAAAATCAGACCTATACCGTTGCCCTTTTGTTGTTTTAGAGAATGGGACTCTTTTGACTGCAACATCAATGGATATAGATAGACAAACGGACGGACATAAAAGTGCTTCCAAGGATATTTTGGAGTGCCTTTAAGGGTGTGGAAGGAAAAACCGGGAAGGACTGGGATTGTACCTTTATTCTTCCTCATCTTCCTCGGGCAAAAGTGTTGATTCTGGAACTTTTTTGGGAATAACGCTCGGAGCGGACTTCTTATGTTTTTTCTTGTGACTGTGTTTATTATTGTACATGAACTGTTTTTGTGTGGGACTCACTTTGGCCGTCATTGTTCTTCTCACTCTCAGCTGGATCTGTTTCAATATCTCACAGACGAAATGGAGGCCCTTTAAACGTCAAATCGAGGGTTTGATTCCCAGGAGACACTGCAGTATACATGGAAGGATCTGGCCTTGTTTTTCTCCACTCCTATTTTGTTGCCCTCAGGATGTTGCTGAGAATATCTTTGATCTTCCAGAGGAGCTATCCCATTCCCGTCTTCCCAAAAAATGCCCTCCTAAAGCTCGGATTTTTTACGGTTATCGCCCCATGGACATGCCCCACTGCTCCCTTTACTTTAGTAGGACCTATGGGGGCAGGAATGAAGGAATAGATTGGCTGTGGCTAGCTAAATGCGGCTGTGGCTAGCTAAATGCGATATATAATAGATGTGGATGGACTCACACATCAACACTGAAGAAAATACACCAAGGATAATTCACACATGGTGAGTTTTGAACACCTTATTGAGACAATAAACTAATGTTCAAGACATTTTGACAAACTAACACTAAAGCCAATCACTTTGAAAGTATTCCATATTTTACACTAAAACATATGTTTTTTTGTGATGTACCTATGAAATCAAAGAAATGAATCCAACAAGTGCCCGTAGTACCATTAGCTCACCTCCTCTATAGCTTGCCACTGGCCCCAGAGCTGTAAAGAAGCTGTTAATTAACACACAGGTCGCGCCACCGCGAGCGGCCACAGCAGATCAATAGCCACTTCTCTGTGATGGTTGTGAGGCTGTATGGGGCTAGCATGCTAATGACGCTAGCATGCTAATGACCAGAATTAATACTGGTCCACAGCAGCAAAGTCAGCCCGGCCATCTACCACTGTATTTAGGATCCTGAATCCTTCAAGATCACCATTTCACATTTTATGACTTAAAACTCTGATGATTAGGCTGAGATATATTGCATGCCCTTTTACTAATACAGCCAATCCACTCCAGAGCTAGCAAATAGGAATATAAATAGCTACATGTATTGACTACATGTGACAAATTTTACTCAAATATTTCATTAACAGCTGATTGTATTTCTGTATTTTTGGCAGATTTAAATTAGGGCTTAGTCAGCGAGTTCCACACCATTTCAGCTAACCAATTCAATTTATGCAATAGCACTGAGTAATATGACATTGACTGCTGGCTGCAAGTTCATTAAAAAGCTTGAAATAGTGCAGACTGGAGTGATTTTTTTTTCTGCAAGTAATTCTAAAGTCAATCAGTCATAGATTTGATGAGCACAGAAATATGAATGTAAGTGATCTTGTTCGATTGTGCAGCTACTCACTCAACATACACAGCAAGGCAGCTAAACCACATGTAACAGTCACTTTAAATGTATGGATGCAGGTCTGGCTGAAGGACCTTTAGATAGACTCACTGGCCACTTTATTAAGTAGACTTATTGACCTGCGCGTGAGCTCAAATAGCTTATGTAGCCATACAGTTGTCATTGTATTTATCCATTCTATATTCAGGACTTGAAGACATTGAACATGGCATGGTTTCCAGACACAATCCAGTGAGCAGCTGTTGTGGGATCTGAAATGACTTGTTGGTCTACCTAATAAAGTGGCCAGTGGGTATACATTTCTCCATTCCTATTTCTCACAGTGGCAGTAATCCATCATTATATTTCCCAAGGACTGTTTTGCACATGACACAGGATCGATTTTTATTGGCATTGTGATTGAACTATGATGGTTTGCCTTGCTGTTAGCTGTACAGTAAACATCCATCTAAAACATAGCCACATTTATTGTAATCCCCTCCCTTCAGTGCTTTCCAATACGTCAAGGGCATCTTTCATGTACAAAGTAAACACAATAACTACCATGTGGCCCACATATAAGCAGATACATCAATGCTTACAGTATGAAATCCATATTTTCCCCCCTGGATGCTCTGGTTTTGGCACGGGCTGTCATTTATTGGATGAGGCGAACTTTCCTTTGCAAGCTAACGGGAGTATGTATTGTTGGTCAAAATGTAAGCCAGGCAGAAATAGTTTATGTTCAAAACCAGTGTGACTGATGCAAGCCTCTATTCTTTTACTCCTCAGCTGCTGCCATCCATCAAAAATAGGATCTATCCGTGACCAAAATTTCCTCTGTGTCTTCCTGCTTCACCCTCCTCTTCTCCTCTGACATTGAGATGACAAAAAACAATCCTGGGGCCAGCCAGCAAGCATGTCAATGGTGACAAATTGGTCCATCCAGCAATGTACTTACTGGAACTACTATGAATGATGATCTTCACAGCATCGAAAAGAGACAATAAGACGAATGTAATATAATCAAGAGAAGAAGCCCTGCTCCAGCGAATAATGTGCTTTTTCTTTTATTTTGAAAATATTCATGTTTATTTTGTAATTATATTTTTTGGGTTGTGTCGTTTGCATGTAAAGTAACAAGCATTTGATTTGAATGTATGATTGTGTGAGATGTATGTGAGTTGTCCGAATGAGTCCTTGAAGTACTATCAGTAAAATTGTCTGTTTTCACGCCACTGTAGGAGGACATAACAGAGTTGTATTGTTTTTGATATATCTATATATAAAGAGCCCAAGACATCTTTTGATTTTTTATTTTAAATTTTTGTTTTGTTTTCGTTGGTGTTTTCCCCCCCATTGCTGCGACACTAGCATTTATTTAACAGCTTTTTGGATTGCACCCCATTTTACAAAATGACAATGTTTTTTTGGGCTTTCCATGTTAAAATTGCAACAGTTTTGTGGAAGCAGTGACAACAATGCACCTACCTTTGAAAGAAGATCAGAAAAGACAGGAAACGGTATTACAGAAGGGAATTTTTTATTTTATTTTTCAACAAAGCTACAGCTACAGGTAAATCTACAATGGACTACTTTTTCCTTTATCTCGTCAAACAATATGAATGTTTCTGCAAGTCACACAAGACTTCATACTCTACAGAACCACCTCTGTCCTTAATACAACGCTATTTTTATGTCCCATATGTTGGCTTTCGAGTTGATGACGAAAAGGAAAAGGACCTGTTTGGAAATATGCAAGATGTGTTGGTAAAGGCGAAAGAAACTAGAATGTACTGTACAATACTTTGTTCATTTGCTTAAATGTTGAAAAAGTTGAAAAAAAATATCAATTTCAATATGTTTGTCATTGTATGCCTTCAAGATGCCATATGATCTAGCCAATGTATAGATCTAACATTCTCAACGACATTTTGTACCTTTTTTGACATGATCACACAATGTATTTTTTGGCCTCATTTTATTTGATTTTTGTTTTTTGTCCCGGAGCTCTAGGTACATGTAACTTATGTCATTTATTTATGTCCTTTTATATCTAGTTTGTAAAATAAAATAGCCTAAAGTGAAGAAAATAAAAGGGAGTGCCATAGTGCATTCTTAATAAAGTAGAAACTGCACCATCGTGTTCCCAGTCTTTTATTCACATTCGGTTTTATGGCCGCCATTATTTCTGGAGAGAAAGGCCTGATTACCTAACTGTCATGCATTGATCACTGAGTTTTCATTATATATAATTGGTGGCTTATGTAATAGTGAAAGGAGGCAGTTGGAAGCTAGAGGTTTTTAGGTTCACACTGAATGGAAATTTGGATTACATTTTTGTGATAGAACATTAGTATTAGTATTGAATAAGTGGTGTGGGGGATAGTGGCAAGTTGTTAGCACTGTAACGCCAACATGGTCCTGGGTTTAAATTCTGGATCTGGTGGAATATGTATGTTCTTCTGGAAGGATTAACTCCATCAACCTAAAAACATGCACAATTGGCTAATCTTCGACCTGGCTCAAGACCAGCGTCCCTGGGTGCAAAGAAAAGGGCCAAATGCAGAGAACCAACATCCTTCCTGGGTCAGAGAAACATATATAATATCTTACCAAAGAAAATTCACCCCAATCTTGGGATGTTGCCCACAAGCAAGGGCACAATAAAATAGTATTACTGGACAGCAAGTATCACAGTTATCTTTATGTTGGAGAACCTTGACAGAGTCATATCTATCTGCGTTCTGACTATGTTTGAGTAAATCCACTTTAAAAAGTCAAGTCAAGGCTTGATATTACAGATATAATTTTATATTTTTGCATATAAAAAGCTCAAAAATGAATAAAACTATCCAAATATAGGAATAGGTAAAAATGTCAGATAGAACCTTATAATTCTAAGGGGCCGAGATAGTAACTTGGGAGATCATGGTCCCACAACCTCCTTGTTGAAATGGTCTAACCACCCTCTGCCATCTTTAAACTGTACATGATCAAATAATTCTTTCAGTTTGATCAAAATCTTAAGTTTGATGTGAACAGTTCTGTATATTACCCAATGAGCATATGCAATCTCATGAAAACATTTCTAATCTACTTTATTGTTAGTTGGCAGCATGTCCTCTCAACAGCAGCAGTGGAGGCGCATGTTAAGCAGATATCATGATCACACAGTTCCCAGACTTGGCCCTGGACTTCTCTTAGGGCCTCAAGGCGTCCTCCGTGCTGGTAAAAATGTGCTTAATCAGTACAACATCTGCTTCCTGCTCGCAGTTCCAGCAGTGATAAACCACTGATTGTCCGGGGTCTTTGATAAGGGCCAAAGAAATGAGGACAGTTTTTAGAAAAAGCTTGCTTGGGTGAATGCAGTAAACACACACACACTTCCTAACAATTACCAGCACAAGGCATGCATACATTAAAGCCACAAAAAGAAAGATGATTATCGGGCTCAGAGGAAAAGTGTGTTGGCAAGCTCACAGAGGAAGACTGAAGGAGATTAGTGCGGCCAGACTGGGACTGAGAGAGTGGTTGTTTGACAGCGCAGAGTAGTGTAGTAGCATAAAGAGGATGTTTGGTCAAGTGAACCAGGTGGACACATAAAAATGTATGTAATTAAAGGGACCCTATGCAGCTTTTGATGGTTTTGGTCACATTTGTCCTTCACAGAGCGCCCCCTACAGTTTCAGAGAATATAACTGTCCACAGAAAAAACACAAAGAATATAGACTTTATATATAGACTCTAGCTACTGTTCAACACAAAAACACCAGGTCTGTGTCAGCTTCACATATTTTTAATTTCTTGGAGCTCTCTCTGTAAAAGCCTGTTTAAAAGCAATTTGTGGTTTTTGCATGACCTTTGACTTGACTTCCAGGGACATTTATCCTAGCAAGGAAGCTCCATTCACCCCACAACAACTCATTTAGGATCACATGGCAAGGCAAACTGGACCCCAAAGCAGAGACTGAGAGAGAGAGAGAGCTAGTTTCAACTATTTAATCCCAAAAACAAAAAGCAGGCTGTGGAGACTGGGTTTGGACTGGCTGGCTGGTTCTTCTGGACCTGAGCACGGGAGCAAACAGTTGAGACAAAAATTCTGATAAAAAAGCCCACTTCTAGATTCAGGCTAGTTGTACTACCGCATGAGACAGAATTATCTGGCAGAGTGGTGGAGTCAGAGCCAGGCTCCAGTAGACACACAAATCTATCAATATTCATGCTACATTTTTTAATGTTCAAATAAGCAATTTCTTTATAGTTGCTCACTTGAAAAGAACAGCATGAAATTACAAGCTATCTCGTCATCTCTGCAAGTTATAAATTATATACATGGCTTCATTTCATCAGGGGATATGGAACAGCTCAGGTCAGCCTGGCAATCTGTCCTAGCTACAGTATTTCTGTTGCCAATTGAGATACTGGTGTCATAAATTACAGTAGCATACCTCTTTGATCTTCAAGACATTTTGGAGAATTAGATTTATTGTTCACTACATTCCCTTTTAGTCATTCTAATTTACTCATACTAGCCATCATTCATATCGACTGACTTCTGTACAGTGTCTAGAAAAAACACTGACATCTCAATCATGGTTTACTTGTGCACGGTCTCTCATGGGCAAACAATCCCCATTCAACAGCGGATCCATTTTAAGATCCTCCCTTATCACCCATGAAGCCCTCAATTGCACCATACCTTTGGGGGACAGAGCCTTCTCAAGGTTTCAAGGTTTTAAGTTTATTTGTCATATGCACATTCAACACAGGGTCAAAAAAAATGCAATGAAATGCTTTGGATCAGAAGAACCGTTAGACTCGCTAAGATAAGTCAAGTACTAATAGCATGCAATATTAGTACATGGTAAGAAATGTGTGCAAAAAAAGAGATAAGTAACAATATAATAAACATATAATAAAAAGTACAATAAAGATACAAAGGTGCAGGTAGGATTAAATAAGGTGTAAGTAGAGTATTTCACAGGTGGTAAAATAATACAGAGCATTCTCATCACATCCGTGCCTCAGAGTCACTACATACTCACGGACAAACATTCACCCTCCACTAACATCTCCCCTATTCATTTGTCTGTCCTATATGTTTCCATTGTAAAGCGTTGTTGTGAAAAGCGCTATATAAAATGTATGTATGTATTATTATTATCTAAAACAAAGAACAAGTCAAGACATGAAAATAGCTCCATTTCTAAACATCTCTCCACGCATGCAGAACCAGTAACCTCCACGCCTTTGTCAAATAATCTAATTAGAGCGCCTTGAGATGAACTGTGGTAGTCCTTCAAACCGGCTTAACCCCCACAGCTCTGTCCCGTCAGCATCCCTTTTCAGGGGCCACTTAAGTTTCATAATTCAATTTCCAGATTTGGAAGATAAACCCCCTCTTGGCACAGTCACAACGGGGCGCCACCCTTCTCACTGACATCATTATTACTTTGTTTTTTGTGTTTTTAGATACGTTCCCTAAATCCACACTCAATATACAATCCATAATCCTAATGCTTTCAAATGTTAATCCCCAAAATGCCTCACCCAAATTTTGTGGAGAGGTATGGGTTGACATTTCTCTTGTTGCTGGAGGGAGATTCGATGGAAACGTGAGTGCTGATATGACAAAAAGCAGAGGAAAACAAAAACATGTTGAAAGCTGCAGTGGGGAAAGAGCTATAGGTAAACGTCTAAGTGCATTGATTGAGAGGCGTCCTGCGTATAGGGCTGACCTTGTGTCTGGTCTGTGAGGTGCGTCTGGAAGCAGGCTACATGTTTGTTAAGAGAAAGTACAGACCTGTGACAGAGCAACATATTTACTACATCAAATCCAGGTCATTTACTGAAGTACATTAGTTGGCGAAAATGTACTGCATTTGACCCATTCTTTCAATAATGCTGAGGCAACGCTGTATATTCTTTTCTGGCTTCTGGTTATGAACTAGATAGAGGATTAGGCTATAAAATGCACATTTCCGATAGATGTACAAAGTTTGGTCACTGAATAAAACTCATACCTGTTTGAAGAGAATCACCTTGTTCCTATACACATAACCTCACAATCTCACTGCTTCCACACTTATGATACACCTGCACCAGGACACCTCCAATTGTTGCCTAGTTTAGTCCAACACTATCCTAGACCTGCGTAATCCTAGGTTATAAAACTACAATGGAAGCATAGCCAGACTAGACTTGAATGTTCAACTGTCTCTGGGGCCCATACAATGGTAAATAGACATCTCGTGCTTCAGAGTCTCCAGCTCTTCATTCAAGGACATCACATAAATTCCCCAACAATACCCAAGACATGCAAACAGAAAGCCTTGCCTCATCTGGGAATTAAGGTAATTACATTCATACTTTCTGTTGACCACATGATTATTTATTATTTATTATTTAGGCCTTTATGTCATGAGCCAGATTTGAACCCACGATGCCGGAGTGAGCATTTCAAGCTCTGAATATGGGCCGCACGCTTTACCGACTGAGCCAAACCACGGCCCCTTATGACCACGTTATTTATTCATTATTTATTTCATTCATTCAAAATTAAAATTACAAGTTTGAAAAAAATATTTACTTTTCACATTCTGTTTGACAAAAATATTTACTTTCCACATTCTGTTTGACAAAATATTTGCTTTTCAGTCTTTTTGACCAAAAATTATATATATATATATATATATATTTACTATTCACATTGAATCTCTTTAGCATTTCAATTTAACTGAATTTTTCATAATTCCTGATCTACTTTTAACTTTACCACAGACCACTACCTTAATTTGCAGTTTCATACATATTTAATACACTTGATTTAATGAATTATTTGAATATATTTAGTGACATTGATTATTATTATTTCAGATTGGGATCCTTCACAGTCAGACCATACTTGAATTGTGTACAAGACAAAGACGGCTGAAGAAAGGGTCTGGAAAGAGTTGTCCCTAAAGTGTCTGGGAGTTTTCAGCTGTTTATGAAAAAATACATTCAACACCTCATAAAACATCTCCTGTCCCGAGAACATCTGTCTGAGATATGGACAATACTAGAGGCAATTTCAGAGTGTTGCCAACTATACAACAACAGTCCAACTTCATTTGGCTGCAGCTGCTTTTCAGGGAAACGGGACAAAACCTAAATTGGTATGTTTGCAAGCTACAAACATCAACTCAAGAAGAAGAGCCTTAAAGTAAGCAGTGATCCTTCTCTCCCCACCTGCTTTGTGTTGGGAGTCAGCTCTCTTTGGGGTAATCCCAGGAGATTGCAGGTCTGCTGGGAATACCAGGAAGCTTTATCACGACCAGCAGACTAATCTCACCTCCAGACCAAAGGATGCCTGCGGGTGGCCTGTTCCCGGACTGCAGGCGAAGGGGAGGTCAGACACTTGACCACTCAATTGGTCCTTATCCATGGATCCAGGGAGCACACAACTGCATGGACCTACCTGATAAAATGACCTATGACCTAAACCCAACTCTGCACTGACACCACAATCCCGACGAACAGACTAATCCCAAGCGCAAACCACTTTCTCTGGACATCAGTGATCCTGACCACAGTGCTCGATCAGTCCAAATTTACAACACAATAATTATATCTCAGCCTAAATTCAATCTTTTAAGAAATGACAGTGTGATAAAAATAAAATCTCCTTGTCACGGTTTCATATTGGGCTTGTGTGTCATGTGGGGATTGGGGTGAAGTGTAGAGTATTTGTGTTATGGATTTACATGTGTTCTGACTTTGTGGTTGGTGTGTATGTGTGGACACGCCTGTGTTGGTTCCCGCCGTGAATGAGTGTAATTGGGATCTG
>JAVQKC010154976.1:0-17403 GCA_036025475.1 Philypnodon macrostomus
AACGTATGGGGCAGACGTACGGGGCAACGTATGGGGCAGACGTACGGGGCAGACGTATGGGGTCGTTTTCGCCGATATACACTTTGCTGTCGGGGACGACAGCACAGGCCTTGTTTGTGGATTGCTTCCTTACTGTAGATCAGGGATGTCCAAACTGTTTTCACTGAGTGCCACATTGTCAAAAATGAATTGAGAGGTCAGCCTGAGGGCCACAAAAAAATTGCTCTGCGGGCTATATTTGGCCCCCGGGCCATAGTTTAGACACCCCTGCAGTAAATGATTTTTACTTGTTTTTTCATTCTTTACTTATTTTCTTTAACCAGGTGCTAAAGCTTCAACCGACAAATCATCTCCAAGTGCCAGTGCGGAAGAAGGAGGTAACTCTGAGGAGAACTTCCAGGTCGGGGAGCGAGTATGGGTGAACGGGAACAAGCCAGGCTACATCCAATTTTTAGGAGAAACCCAGTTCGCCCCGGGACAGTGGGCGGGCATAGTCCTGGACGAGCCAATCGGAAAGAACGATGGCTCGGTGGCAGGGGTGCGCTACTTCCAGTGCGAATCCCTGAAAGGAATTTTTACCCGTCCCTCCAAACTGTCCCGCACCGAAGGGGAAACTAATGGGACCCAGACGGCGCCCACCTCCCGAGCCGCCTCCCCCACCCCGTCTGTGGGGAGCGTGGCCGCCCAAACCCCAGCGCCCAAGACAACAGCGGCCTCGGCAACAGGGAAGAAGACCACTCCTGCCACACCAGCAGCAGCCACCTCCAACCTGGCCCGCACCAACAGTGAGTCTGTGTCTAACCTCTCAGAGTCCGGCTCGGTCAAGAAAGGAGAGCGGGAGCTGAAGACGGGCGACCGTGTGTTGGTAAACATCTCTTCTAATACAGTCTACTACATAATACATTTTATTACTTGTTCAAAATATTTAATTCAAAGCTTCTAACATCTTGCGTTTACAATGCTTTTAGAAGCTAAAAGGAAGGAGGATTAGGAACTGCTCACCCCTGCTCACCCCTGCTCACCCCTGCTCACCCCTGCTCATCCCTGCTCATCCCTGCTCACTGTTTTTATTGATTGCCATAGATGTTAACACTCTTTGCAGTTGTTTATTACCACAAAAGTACTTCTAAAATGCCAAACTATATAGCCACAATCTTGTATATTATTTTGTTATTTATCATCCATATACAGTTTATTCTCCTACCACAATATAAACAGTGTATTTGAAGATTCTAAATTGCTGTCTGGTGAGTGCTTCATGTGCTTATCAGAAAGCTCTTATGTAAAGAGGAAGTGTTACTTCTGCCTGCTGCCGGAAATGTGCTCACCATCACCAAATGTTGACCCGTGAAACTGCAGCTGTCCAGTCGAAATAGAAGCAGGAAAACAGCATAATGTGTTTTCTGATGCTTTGATGGTATTATTTGACCCTGGGCCCATAACGCCCAAAGCGGATTATTGTTAAGTCAGCTAATGCGTGCTTTCTTCTCAGGTCGGTGGGACAAAGGCAGGAGTTATACGCTTCATTGGTGAAACAGATTTTGCCAAAGGAGAGTGGAGTGGCGTGGAGCTCGATGAACCTCTGGGCAAGAATGATGGGGCTGTGGCAGGAACAAGGTACACAAGCCAAAGTCTATTATATATCACACAGTTAGGACTCTGTGGTATATGGCTAATACATACAATATTATTATAATGTAAAATACCAAAACCAAACAGAAATGAATGAGTTAATGGTAAATGGTTTTGGACATATTTGAGGCTGGCCAGGTTTAATAGAAGAGTCGGTGATTCAATACTCCAGTTCATTTCTTCTCACACTAAATTCCTTGTCATGGCTTGTCTTGTAGTATCTGCTGAGTCATCATAACAAGTCAATATTCAGGCTGCTCTAAATGCAAGTAGCACCATTAGCCAGTAGGTTATAATGTGGTCTAGGGGAATGCTGGATCCATTAATGATGTATAAAAACAATGGCATACGCTAGACCTGGTTTTGTGAAATGGATAATTTGACCAAAAATAAAGGCTCAAATGTATGTATCACTCTCACTTGGGTAATATTTCTATAATAATACACTTTTTCCAGATATTTCCAGTGCCAGCCCAAGTATGGTCTATTTGCACCGGTTCACAAGGTCACTCGCATCGGCTTTCCCTCCACGACTCCGGCCAAAGCCAAGACCCCGGCGCGAAAAACCCCCGGCACCACCACCACCCCCACCACCACTCCGTCCGGCCTGAAACGCAGCCCTAGTGCCTCCTCTATCAGCACCATGAGCTCTGTGACATCTGCTGCCAGCGCCAAGCCCAGTCGTACCGGACTGGTAAACCCATTTTTATATTTCTACCCTTATACAGTACTGTATAAGGCTATTTTCCTATAGAAAATATATATTATAGATTTATTTTTCTTTTATGATGAAAATTGTTGAATGTGCAATTTCTTTTCTATAATTTCTTTAAAATTAGTTTATTACTTATTACTTTATAACTATAAATTGAGCAAATGGCTTGAGTAGTAATGCATATCAAGGTTCATAGTTTTGCCGCTCACACAGAGGTGAGAGAGTGAGAAATGGGGCTGGGCCTTTACATAAATAACCATAATGTCTGGTTGCTGGGTACTTTTCAGATATTTTTGTTACCAATACTTAAACGATTCCTAGTTTCTCAATACCAGTCCTTGAACATTTTAATACATTCTTTAATTGATTCTCTATAACCCTAAAACAGATTATTTATTATAACCTGATATTTATTTTATGATTTCTATTAGGCTCATATGGGACATTAAATATATTCATAACAACTATACTTTAATTATTGGGGACCCACAGGTATCAAAACATAGTATTGTTAAAGGTAAAGAAAGTGTTTATTGATTCTAGTATTGAAACTTTTTATTCAGTACCCAGCCCTAATTGTCACGTTTTTCCCCCAGCTGACAGAGACCTCGTCCAGATACAACCGTAAGATCTCAGGCACCACGGCTCTACAGGAGGCTCTGAAGGAGAAGCAGCAGCATATCGAGCAGCTGATGGCAGAGAGGGACGTGGAGAGAGCTGAGGTGGCCCGGGCCACGAGTCAGGCCGGAGAGATGGAGCAGGAGATCACTGGGCTCAGGGACGACAGAGAGGAGGTATCAGGATTACTTCATCATTAAACTTTCAAACTTCTTTGTCCTGATGTACATAGAGAAAGGTTAGACATTTTGAGCGTCATATGGTCTTAGTTATGGTCAAATTGGTATTTAAAACATCTGCATCGGTACCGGCCAAGTAATTCCATATCGGTACCTCCCTAATATTTATGTGATAGACATCCACAAAAGCAACATAAATTTTTTTCCCAGTTGTGATTTTGAGGATTAGATGTTTTGTTATCTAGCTGTGTGGTACTATACACTGTGATTATATTGATTATTATTTTAAGATGGAGGCAAAGATGGATCAGTTACGTGCCTTGGTAGAAGCAGCAGACAAAGACAAAGTCGAGCTGGTGAATCAGCTGGAGGAAGAACGAAGGTATAGACTTTTCATTTATCAAGAGTAATTTCCTATAGTATTGTCAGTAATTCAGTAATTTCACCAGGTAGAATTCTTTTTTATTTTTACTCAGAAAAGTGGAAGATCTTCAGTTCCGTGTAGAAGAAGCTTGCATTACCAAAGGAGACTTGGAGGTAAGGACACATCAGTATCATCATTATTTTTATGATAGTTTTATGATTGTTTATACAACTCAAAAACTCCACCCCAGGCTAGGATGAATCTTTTTGTCTGTTAAAATCTTGTCGAAAGTATAATGTAGTATCTTTGGACTCTATTCTATTAAGTGCTATATTAGACAACTCACTAAATTTATAAAATATTTGGCCACAATCGGATATAAAATTGGGGTGTTTCCCAACTATTATCTCAAAATAATATAGTTAGAAAATTACTAAGAACAATGATTGAAATTCTACTTATATCTGCTCTCAACTCGAGTAAGTCCAGTGGAATTTGATTTCGTTTTGATATCTTGCTTAATAGTTTCATCATTCATTTTTACAATTTTGTATTGACGATAATGGTGACCTCATATTTTAGCAGATCATCTAGTGCATTTAAATCCACGTTTTATGTGTTTCACAGTTCAACAGACAATCCTGAAGCCAAACTAAATCTTTAAAATAAGCAGGGTTAGAGTATTTCTTATTCTATTAAATACTAACAGTGTCTTACTCACAGCTATATAGTGTATATTAAACTGCATGCAGCTTGGAACAACTTAAACACATTGGTTGGTGGTAAAAAGGTGTACCCACTAATGCTCTAACGTTGGCTCAGTGATGTGACAGGAACCTCTTGAGACCTCTTTGCTTTCCACTGTCCCAACACAAAGATCCCAGCAGGTTGTTCTGCCAGTGTTTATAAATCGACTTAAAAATAGAACCCCACTAAGGCAGGGCGATCTGACCAAGGATTTTGTTGCATTTTTCACAATTATTCCTATTAACAATTGGCATGATTGTATATTGTGCGTTTCTTGTTGTTATACGTTTATGTGGATTTAAAGGGGAACTATGCAACTTTTTACTGGTTTGGTCACATTTGTCCTTCACAGAGCGCCCCCTACAGTTTCAGAGGATAGCACTGTGCACAGAAAAAACACAAAGAATATAGACTTTATATATAGACTTTAGACTGTCATAAAGCTACTGTTCAACACAAAAACACCAGGTCTGCATCAGTTGGGCATCTTTTTATTTCTTGGAGCTCTCTCTGTAAAAGCCTGTTTAAAAGCCATTTGTGGTTTTGGCGAGACCAGTGACTTGACCCGAGACTTCCAGTGACATTCATCCTTGCAAGGAAGCTTCATTCACCCCACAACAACTCATTTAGGATCGCACTGACTCTGAAGTTTTGTTAAAGTAAAAAGTTGCATAGTTCCCCTTTAAATGCTCATGGGTTTATGTTGTAAAAAGTAGATTATATTAGACTTTCTTTAGCACACAAACAAGCCAAAATCTATAGTCAAAATGATCTGAGACAGTATTTTGCAAAACCAAACCATAAAGTGGATTAGTCTCTTCCAAGCCTCATGTGCCCATGTGTCACCAATTGATTTTTTTTCCTTATGAATTCTGCACATTGTGGTGTCATATCTGGTGGTTGATTATACAGTACTTGTATTATCTAATGTGGACAATGGCCTCATCGAACACAGAAATTGCTTGTCATCAGCATCAATATTTAGACTGTTCCAAATTGCCTAAAGTTATGCACTGTTTTTGGGATTTTGCTGTGAAGTCATTGTCCAATAATCTTTGCCCAACACACATCACAATTTTGTTTTTTTACGTTAACAATCGGTGTGCTGCTTTATTTACCAGGTGTCAATTTTGCATGTTTACTTTCAAACCAACATCCCCCATAATGCACTGCTCCTGCTGCTGCTCGCCCTGTAATCCACCCCGGTCGCTCATAAAATGCAACATGGCAGCTGTTTATTGTTTATGACCATGGGTCTTAAGTTGCGCATGGGGTGTTTTTTCCCAGTTTCCACTCACAAAACACCAGATCTGGGGGCTGTTTCAAGAAGCATGTTCAACAAGGCCAGACTTGGCAGCACAGTGGTGCTGTGGTTAGCACTGTCGCCTCACAGCAAGAAGGTTCGAGTCCCGGATCGGGCCTATCTGTGTGGAGTTTGCATGTTTCCTCCGCGTACTCTGGTTTCCCCCATCAACCCAAAACATGCCCGTTAGGTTAATCCTCCATCTTGGTACAACCTGGAGACTGGTCCCCCCCATCTCATACTATTAGATTTAATACTTTAGTGATCCCATGGATATTTAGGAGCACATACAAGTAAGCTTCTATCGATTGCCAGTAAACTGAATGTCTGAGTTTGCAAGCTTCTTGAAACTGACCCCAGACCCTAAATGATTCTGATCCTAATACTCAAGGCTGCACACAGACACTAATCCCTGTCCACCCTTTACCCTCTGTTCCCCCTCTGTGTACCCCCCTGTACCCCGTCTCCTCTGTCTTCTCTGTGTGGGGCTGGCATGTGATGGTGGCACTTTGGTGTGTTCTCTTCCTCCTTGTTTACTAACAGACGCAGACCAGGCTGGAGCATGCCCACACTAAGGAGCTTGAACAGTCGCTGCTCTTTGAAAAGACCAAAGCTGAGAAACTCCAAAGAGAGTTAGAAGACACTAGGGTAATGAATTCTGTTGCTGTACCGCACTGGATACAAAAGGCCTGGAAATGCGCAACAAGGACAAAGAAGTCATTTTAACTGGGGTGTCAGCTTAGGAATGGATCAATTTTGGACTTAAAACATCTCTCCAACCATGTATCATCAGTAATTGGGTATAGAAGAGTTGGAAGTTGGAAAGTTAATTGGTTTGATTATTTAATTGAAGCATGACAGACCAAATTTGCCCTGTCCAAAGCATATTATAAGTTATCCCATGTTTTGTGTCCCAAGACCCTCCCAACACCCATGTGTCCGGCTTATTTAGTATCCTTTGCTAGTCCACCTTCAAAATATGCTTTTGTGTACACCCCAAGCCAATAGTGCTGATATAAAAGTAATAATGATAATAGTGGCACACAGAAAGCAGTGGTTTGCTATATGCAATACTCTGCACTGACTGATGTATACACTGTCTGAAAGAGTCAAACTAGACAAATATTTCTGCAGATATTGGTAAAAAAAAAAAAAAAGACATACTTGGTACACGACGGTAAGTATTTTAGATTAACATTTGTTCTGATTTTGAAACTTCTCCATTTGAAGGTTGCTACCGTGTCCGAGAGATCTCGTATCATGGATCTAGAGAAAGACCTCTCTCAGCGGACTAGAGAAGTAGCCGACCTGCAGCTGCGGTTAGCCAGCCAGCAGGACTCGGGAGACCAAAGCTCCACTGTGGAACCACTTCTCCAACAAATAAGCGCTTTGAGAGAAGAGGTAGCTTCCCTCGAATCTAAACGGAAAGAGGAAATAAAGGGCTACAAAGAGAAGCTGGAAACACAAGAGAAGGCACATAACGAGACGGTTGCTCAACTTCAGGCGACATGCTCCAAGCTATCGAATGAGAAGGATCATTTACAGACATGTCTAAGTCAGAACGAAAAAGAAAACTCTGACACACTCAATTTGTGGCGTTCCAAGTTGGAGTCGGCAGTTTCGTCTCACCAGCAAGCAATGGAAGAGCTAAAGATGTCTTTCAGCAAAGGCACGGACTCTCAAACGGCCGAGCTCATAGAAACCAAAAGTGCACTAGAAAAGCTGAAGCTGGAGCATAAGATGTTTGTAGAGGAAAGCGAAGCCAAACTTAAAAGTGAAGCTTTCGCACGGACTCAGGAGATCCAAGCGCTCAATGCACAGCTGTCATCTTTGAGCGAGGAGAAGGAAAGCTTGGTGGAGACTCTGCGGACTCGTATGGAGAAGGCAGAAGAGCAGCACCTTGTGGAGATGGAGGAGGTCATTGGTAAGCTTCATAACGAAGAAGTAAGGATCAAGGAGCTGGAGGAGAAGGAGGCAAAGATGATACAAGAGGCTGAGGAGAAGGAGAGAGAAACCAAAGAGAAGATGGCCGAACTGATGGCACTGCGCAGCCGGGAAGCACAAAGCAGTCAGGAGCTTGTGAATTTAAAGAAGCAGTTAGAGGATGCTCGGAGCCAGCAGGGGGCCAAGGTGAGACTTCATTCTAGGGATATATAAGTAATCGCATGGGGAAGGGTTTAGGTCTCCTCTGGGTGGAGTCTGCATGTCCTCCCCGTTACTGTAGTTTCCCTACAAATTGTTCATAGTTATTGAATGATCCCAGCTCTATGGAATCCCTTTCTCCAGTTGCCGTTGCAAAAAATATACCCATTATTCAAGTTATATTTAGCATCTTAAAACCTTAACGTATTCATTTGATTTTAGAAACGCTTAAGTGTGTAAGAAATGCTTGATTTATTCATTAAATAATCTTTGTTTTACCATGCTAAAGGAGGGTGAACTAGGCTCTCTTCTTGAGGCCAAAGAAAAGGAAGTCTTCTCTCTTCAGCAGAGTGTGAGCACAGCACAGCAGCAGAAGGATGGTCTTGAACAAGAGCTTGGAAACTTGGTGAATACATCGCCTTTCCATTATCAAGTTATTCATGTTCAATGCAGCCATTATGGGGCATCACGGTGACACAAGTTTAACCGTTTTCTACCACAGAAACAGAAACTGTCGGAAATCACAGAGGAGCGCACCAAATTCTTAAAAACTATGCAAGAAACAAGTGGGAAGCTCAGTGAGAAAGAAGAGCAGTGCACATCGCTAACTGCACAAACTGAAGCACTTAGAAGCCAGCTTACAGGTGATGGTAACAGTCAATGTGTGCCTTTGCTGTGTTGTTTTTGTTTATTTGTATGTTATACCAAAGGTTATGGTCAGAAGATAGGTCAGATAAACAAGAATTTTGCCACCACCCAATAAGCTAACTGTATACTAACTCTAACCACAAAGGGTCAAGCAAAGAGATATTTTTACTTTATGGTACAGACTGACATTTAGGGTGCTTTGTTGCCAAATGGATAGAGCATTTACCCCTGAACTAGAGTGCAGGTCTGCGCATCTATACAGTAAATTATTTAATTATTAATTCTATTCTCACAGGGTTGGAGAGAAAGCTGAAGACTGCAGATGAAAAAGTTGATCAGCTAACAAAAGACAAATGTAAGCTGGAAAAGGATATCTCAGACATGATGAAGGAGTCTGGGGACAGCTCGGTGCAGCTGACCAAAATGAATGAAGACCTCATGCAGAAAGAAAGGTTAGTTCTACGTATTGTTTCCGCCAGTTCACATAAGCCTTCTGAGGATAATCTGATTGAACAGCGTCTTTCACTGCTGTGTTTGGTCTCATAGGAGGCTTGAGGAGTTGCATGGCCTTCTGTCTGAGGAGAAGGAGAAAGTGGCTCGCCTGAATGAGCAGCTCCAACAGGAAACGGCTCACCAAGAACAGCAGCTCAAAGAGACCGCACAGAAACACCAGAGTCAGATCAGCAGTCTTGAGGAAAAGATTACATCACTGGTATGTATTAGAGTGCCTTTTACAATTACATTTAAATTAATAATGACTGTGTTTAGATGCTTAGCCAGATGAAGTTCACAGTGGAAGTAAACATAATCAAAATATATTATTTATTGCAGCCTGTATACACTTTAAGGTCACTATTGCTTAGCATTTTGCAACTGACATACTCAACTTGGTAGCCCTAAGATAGCATTATCATCCAGCTACCACTACACTGTACAAAACTTAATCAGAATATTCCATCTTATTGAGACTATTATCCTTATTATGAACCTCAGTAAAACCTCAGTCTCAGTAAAATATATGAGCTTATTCACCAAATGTTTCTATATTATTTTATTCCGGTGAGCAGGAGAAAGCGGTGGAGCATGGTAAAGCTCGGGTGGAGGAGTTGAAGGTGTCTCATCAGAAGTCCCAGTCTGAGGCCTCTGAGCTTCAGTGTAAAGAACTGGAGCAGGTGCAGGCTCAGGTAAAGCACTTAGAGCAGGAGCTAGGCCTGTCCCAACTAAAGAGTGAAGAGCTGCAGAGACTGGTCACAGAGCTGCAGACGTACAAGGAGCAGGCACAGGTACACAACATTTATACACAACTGTCTGAAATATAGAAATGTGTGTTTGTACTATGCTTTACAGATAATTCAATAAATGTTTTGGCTGTTGTTATTACCGAGCTACTGTTTTAAGGGCTTTTTCTAATAAGAAGTTATATGAAGTATTATTTGACATTTTTGCGAAGATTTCATATTCATATCCATATTTTCATTTATTCAAAGTTATTAACAGTTTCCCTTTTATCAGCCTAATATTTATGAAGATCATTTTCACTTCAGTTAGGCTGTTACCAAAGCTGCAGTACATTAGATATTGGTATGGAAGAAAGAAAGTACACTCGTGGAGTTTATTAGCAGGTCGATTCTCAACAGATAAAAACACATCCTCAGATAAAAACCATCAATATCTCAAATATAGGCTAATTCAAAACGCACATATATATATATATATATATATATATATATATGATGAGGTCATTAAATTGTAAAATATTAAACTAAGTTCTAAAATACTATAGTGTGGATCCTGTGTTAGTTGCCCTCTAAAATGTTTATGTAGCAATAATGTTGCTGTCTTGCCAGGACTCCCTTAAAAAAGAGATTTGCAATCTCAATGGGACGTTCCTGGTTAAATAAAGGTTAAATTAAAAAATAAATAAGACATATCTGAAAGATGGTCTTTTTATAACCTCTTTGAACTTCACACTATGTAATTTAGTAACTAAGCCAATTGTACAAAAAAATATCTAAAAAGATATTTTCAAGCTAATATTCTAATTCTCATGGGACCTATCTTGCATAGGTCCAATACATGTGGCAAAACTAACCACATCACAAAACAACAGAAAATCGTAACGTCTAAATACTGCACAATATTGTGGTTTGCAGATAGCAGCCACATTGGTTCATATGGCAACCATGTTTATTAAAGCATTTCAAGGCTTTAAGTGAAAATGTTCTTCTTAAATATTCCATGTCTGTGGTGTAAGTTGTGGTGTGATCTCTGCCCTGCTTTTGCAAATATCCAAATCTGCTCGGTTTGTTTTGGTTCATCTTTATCCCCTCTTCATTTTTTTGCTTCTTTTTGTTTCCCTTTGAATTTATTTTTCCAGCGTCTTTCTGCTGAGCTTGAATCCACCAAGCACGATGTTGAACGTTTTTCCCAACAAGTGAAAAAGCAAAACTTAGATCAGGAGCTCATGGAAAAGGAAAACAAGGCAGAGAAATGCAAACTGCAAAAGGAACTTTCAGATGTTCAGAATAGGCTTTCCAGTATTCAAAACAGTTACAAGGAACTTAAGGAGCAGAATGAACAACTGCAAGCGGCTAAAGATGAACTTACAAAACGTCAAGAGGAGCTGCTGGCTAGAAGCAAACATTCTGACGAAGAAAGAAGTTCCCTTAAAGATGAACTCAAAACTATTACAAATGCTCTAGAGGAGGCACAGATGGAAAACAAACATCTCAAGCAAGCACACAACGAGCAGCTATCAAAAATCAAAGAGCTTCAAAAACAAAACTCAGAAAATCAAGACAACATACAAAAGAAACAACAGGAGATTGAACAAATCCAGGCCAAACAGAAACAACTCAAAGAAGAATATGAACATGTTTCCCAGGATAAGGCTAGATTGGAAGAAGACTTTGGAGAAAACAGATCTAAGCTTGTATCGGAAAAGGATAATCTCATTATAGAGCGAGATGCAGCAAGGAATGCCAAGAAGTCCCTTGACGTAAAGAACAGTGAACTTCAATCCAAATTAAATGTATTAAATCTAGAAAAAGAGGACATTACAATGAAGAATACCCAACTGCAGGCTCTCAATGGAACACTAACAAAAGAGAAAGCCAGTATGTCTAATGAAATCAGTGCAGCCATGTTGGTCAAAACGAGTCTTGAAAAAGCAAAAGACGATCTGCAAAATGAGCTAAGTTTGGCTAAGAAAGAGTTGGAGACTTCTAGAAGTGAATGCGAAGAAGTTCAAGTGTCCAAACGAAGTCTGGCCCAAATGCTGGAGGAGTTTAAAACCAGCAGCCAGGTTACCGATTCAGAAAGGCTTCAGCTTTTGCAAGAAAAAGAGGACTTGCAGGCCAGTCAGAGAAGAGCGTGCAACGAGAAACAAGAGCTAATGAAGGAGGTGGACGAGCTAAATGAAAAGATAAACGTTTTTACAGAACAGCTTACACAATCGAGTGACAAATGTAAGGAAGCATTGGAAGCTCTAGAAAAGGAAAAGCAAGCGTTTCAGTGTCAGAATTCTGAAGCTGAGATGGCCATTCATGCTCTACGGAAAGAGCAGATGAGCCTAGAATCTACCCTAGAACAGCAGAAGATGGCCTATGAAAGATTAGCAGGGGAGAAAGGAGAACTGGAAGGGAAGCTTACAAAGGTCACATCAGAAAAAGATAGTCTTTCAACAGAGAAAGAAAAATTGTCCAATGATGTAAGAGCAGTAAAGGACCAGTTGGGTAGTCTCTCCAAAACAATTGCTGAGCTTAACCAGGAGAAGTCAGATTTGTCAGTCAAGCTAGAGCAAACTAAACAACAAAAAGATCAGGTTGAGGATGCGATGGCTGCTTTGAAACAAGATAAAACTGACTTGCAGAATCAACTGGAGAAACTAAATTTGGCTATCAGAAATTTAGGGAAAGGTAAAGATGAACTTATCGAGGAACATGCAAAGCTTAAACAAGAACTAGAAAATGCAAATTCAGAGCTCATTCAGAAGGTAGAGGCGCTTACAAATGATTGTCAAATGTTGCGTTCAGGGCAGAGTGATGCTAGCAAACAACTGGAAACCTTACAGTTGGAGAAGCAGACTTTGCAAGGGGAAATCCAGGAGCTAAAATCACAAATTAAAATATTGTCTGAAGCAAAGGTTGGTCTTGAATCACAGCTTCAAACTGAAACCAAAGAACGAACTGAGATCAATGCACTTAAAGACAGTCTCTCCAAGAAAATAGAAGCGTTGGAGCAAACCATCTCCAAGCTTAAACGAGAAAATGAAGAGATGTCCGTGAATGTCAAAAAGATCATTGAGGAAAAGAAGAGGAAAATGGAAGACTTATTGATGCAGCTAAAACGCCAAGAGCAAGAATCCAGTCAGTTCGTGACAGAAAAGGAACAACTTGGGTCTAAAATGGAGGAGCTGGACAAACAAATAGCTAGCTTGAACGCAGAAAAGGAAAAGCTTTCGGGAGCAGAACGTAAATTAGAGCAAGATTTAGTTTGTCTTCGCAGCGAGCAAGAAAACTGGCTCAAAGAACGCTTAGGGTTAAATGGTGAGATGGACGAGCTACGAGCCATCCACAGACAACTCAAAACTGATTTTAAGAAGCTTCAAACCAATAAAGAAGATCTGGAGAAACTGTACAAGCAGGCCATCACGGATGTCTCGACCTCATCCAATCAGAAAGACGAGATGTCCTCCACCCTGAGTGAGTTAGCATCTCAGAGGGAGCTTCTGCTGAAGGAACAAGAAGAAGCCAAGCATCAAGTGACCCATCTCCAGTCCCAGCTCACAAATGCCCTTTCTAAGCAGCTTGAGGTACTCCTTCTCCCGGCACTAATCCCCACCACAGGGTCCTTTAGGCGGCTGCGGCTACAGTCACTCACTAAATGCATGATGCCCTGTCCCACTTTGTTGTGCATAACTTTCATCTTCATTCACTAACCACTGGTTCTTCTAGAGCTCCCGGCTTTCCCCTGTTTCCTGTGGGCTTAGAACAATATGGGTTGTTGGCGCTCTAGTTTAAAGGTTGGCCAGTGTCAAGCTATCATAATTAAATCTTTCCAACAGTAAGAGAATGATTGAATTGAAAGTGAGATGTTCAAATAAATAATAATAAAATTGAATGAATTCTCTTTCTATCCATTTCACTGGCCCCTCAACAGTAAAAATTGTAGTTAGTAAATGGTCTCATGCACTACAGACGGTCAACTGCTACAAAATCAAGCGCAAAATAATCACGATGTTGATCAGACCTGGGCAAAGTGCGGCCCGGGACCCACATGCAGCCCTTGGCCCGTCCATGTCTGGCCCTCAGAAGGCTAGGTAAAACAATAATCAATCAACACAGATTGTAGGAACTGTACTGTATAATACCTCATTTTTATCACATTTGTGTCTCATGTTACTAATGGCAACAGACAGGTCAATGTGAGGGCAGTAAACTAGATTTGCCACAACAAAGTAAGCCCTTTTCTGAAACTGTGTTTATTAATTGCATAGCGGCACCTTCTCAAAGGTCCCCGGTAAGAATTCGGCCCTTGGAAAAAAATAATTGCCCTCCCCTGACTGTATATGCAAGGCATTTTAAGCCATTTTATTGTCAAATTCATATAGCCACATGAACAGAAATAGAATTTCTGTGGTGCAAAGTGAACATGGAGATAACCATATCTGTTCTAAGGTCACAGGTTTTATTTTTAGTGGAGATTAGTTCTTTTGTCAGTCACAATAATTGTTCTATTGATTGTGTTATAATTCACAGTTGTAGCTCTCAGCATGACACATTTATTACAATAAACAGTAGATCTTTATAAATCATCATAAATCCAGAGATATCTATTATGTTGAATGATGTAATAACTTTTTTTTTACACTGTTCAGGCAACAGTGGCCTCTGGGAAAACAGCTGATGCCCTTGAACAGCTGGTCAAGGAGAAAGCCTCTTTACTGCAGGAAAAAACCCAGGCTCAGAGTTTGTTAGAAGAGCTGCAGACCTCCAAGGACCATTTGGAGTCTCAGGTACCACACCTTCCCATTAAACAGGACATTTTGTATTGTACAAGTTCAGCTTCATGCACCTGAGAATACAAGTAAATGTGTCTGTTCTTTCTGAAGTTGAAATCACTAAAGGTGGAGAAGTCCAAGTACCAAGATGATCTGAAAGCATCCAAGGAGCAGCTGAACACAGAAACTCAGAAGACAAAGGGCCTGAGCCAAGAAATGTGAGTGTATATGTAAAAGTCTGACTGCTGGTAATCTGTCATAATTATTATTTTACTTTAGTCCCTCCCCTGGCCTCTACAGAAACATCAAATCAGTCAGTTTTCCTGACCAATAGTAGTCAGGCTTTTGAGTATTGTAGCAGCACTCACAAGCTCTGATTTGATGTTGCTGTAGAGGCCAAGGGATGAACTAATGTAAAACACAGACCTTAGGTATAGTCCAGGCCATACATGTATTATTGACAGATGTAGGTTTAATGCTGTGTCATGTTTGTGTTGATTCAGTGAGAAGCTGAAAGAAGAGGTGTGTACAAAAAGCCAGTGTCTGCAGAGCCTGCAGGAGGAGCACAGCCAGCTCAGCAGCCGGCTCAGCGGCAGCCACAAGGACACGGCGGATCTCACCAAGGTGCTCCATGTTACGTCCAATCAGATTAAAGCTGCACTATCTGATGTATTTACTTTGTGTATATGAGCAAAAAAATTATTCAGTCACTCAAAAAATTCAATTTAAGACCCTCTGTGGGCTTTATAATAAGGGTATTTATTTTTTAACCAATCCCACGCTTCCACACGACAGGAGCGATGTTTTAGTTCAGTCAATTAAAACTCCAGACCACTGCTTGTAGTTCTTCTGCTTGCATCAGACCGTGGTAGAGAAAAGGGAAGAATCTATTTTATTTATTTCATTCATTAAAATAACAAGCAGAAGTGTCTACATGATAATACAAAACTTGAATGAAAAGTAGCAGAGAGAAGATTATAATATTTTGCGGCGGCAGCAGTCTATGCAGAGATGCCCAGACTTCCCACTCCCCAGACACTTCCTCCAGCTCTTCCGGGGGGATTTCAAGGCGTTCCCAGGCCAGCAGGGAGATATAGACCCTCCAGTGTGTCCTAGGTCTTCCCCGGGGTCTCCCTCAAAATGTCAAACTTACACATTTGTTTTTGCACAGGTTTACAAAATCGAGTAGTGCAGCTTGAACCATTCAGTGCCCTTGTGTTTATTCAGCTGTTGATCATTTCTGTTTCTAGCTAAAAAATGAACATTCGAAGCTTAAACAGCAGGTGAAAGAGCTGAAGCAGAGGTAAGAAACACCAGCACATATTTAAACCTTCAGAAGCACGTATGATACAGTATAAATGCATTTATGTCCTCTCTCCCTCTCTGTAAAGCTTGCCTAATAATACCTTCAGGTACTTGACCGTATCTATTGAATCTGTCATGGAATGTTTTCATTATCAGCAACATCAAGACATGTTCAATGCCAAGGAGGCTCAAAACACCATCTAGAATTGCCACTTTCGAAGACACGGCCGATATTCACGCGGTTGACTGTCGGTATCGGCCTATATACATGACCCATGTAAACCCGTTACTGTGCAAAAAGGATAACTTTTAATATTTAGGTTTATAAAGAGCCAGAGATGGGTCCTTTACTTTATATAAAACAAAGCCTGCAAACTGCTTGGCCACAGAGATTCCAAAGGTCTCAGTGACGTTAACCATACTTCATGACTTCTTCTATGATCTTGGCAATTCTAGTTTCTCATTATTAAAATCATTTGCCTTTTTGCCCGAGAACCATTTCTTCACTGCCCTTCCCTGTGTTTCAGTGAGAGCATCTTAAAGGAGCAGTTGGACAAAGAGAAAGCGTCGCTCCAACAGTCCCATAATAAACACAGTGCCTTAATCAGTTCAAAAGAGGAGCAGCTGGATCAGATGAAGACACAGGTCAGGCAGCCTCTTCCTCAGCATCAGTTAAGCCGGACATACACCGTGCGGTTTTTGTTCCAAATTTGACCTGATTTTAGGTCACACGACAACTTCTGAGTCCCGTTTCAGCTTTGTCGTGCTGTGAACAGTGTGTTACAGGAAGCGATTAACTGCTCCAGATCTTGTGACTGATCTTGACTGATCTTGTGACTTCTGATTGTGTGAAATGTGTTGTCGCTTGTGAGGTATTGCAGGCCTGCATCTCTTCTGACATCATTACACGCATAAAAATGTAACCTGAGAGCAGGTCAATCGTTCAGAGTTTTGCCAACAACATGCAGGCCTCTATTCAGTGTCCACTCCAGTAAAGCACCATGACATCAGTGAATAAAACGTGGTTGTTTCTTCCTCCGAAACTTGAAGCTAAATCTTTTAATTTAAAAAGCACATACACATTCCTCAGTGCACAAGGCTTCACATTGGCTTCATAAGTTCAAAGAAAAGCATAATGAGTTATTTTATTGTGTCAAATGGCCTTTACTAAGATTGTATTTGGTCTCTTTCCAGCTGTCTGCGCTGCAAACAGAAAGTGCCTCTGCTCGAGCTCTGCAGGCCTCAGTGGAGGCTCTGGAGAGAGACAAGGCCACTTTAAAAGAGCGTGTTCAGAAACTGGAGAAAGACAAGACGGCTCCTTCAGGTAACTGACGAGCTCAATGGTTCGACTGTCTCTTTATTCCTCTGTAATCACAATAAGCTCTGGTATCGATTAAGCTATAGTAGGAGTGGGCGATATGGTAAACATTTTATATCATAATTTTTGTTAAGCCTAGATCACAATTTTGATTTTGATTTTTTTATTTTCATACAGGGGACAGTGCATATTAATAAACATTCCAGAAGGCTATTTTTCATCTGTAGCCCCTAGACAGATGTTAAAAGTCACCCTAAAAGAAGAGCAATAAAATATATTTACATAACAATAACAATTACAGCACACTCAATAAAAACAACATTTAGGCAAAAGAACATCAGCGACAGAACAGACCAACAATCAGACAAACAGACCAACAATCAGACAAAACAACAGACAAATACATGAACTCATACACACACGATTCATGT
>JAVQKC010155001.1:0-12415 GCA_036025475.1 Philypnodon macrostomus
GTATGTATTACTCCGCGACGCTCCTGACTCCCGGAGCTTTGTAGTTTACCGAAGTCATACCAAAACATTTTGACGGAGCGCCTTGAGCGCCGTGTGACACAAAATCGCTTGGAGGTCAGTAAGCACCACCAGAATTAATCCATATATAAAGCGCTCCAGATTATAAGGCACACTGTTGGTTTTTGAGAAAAGTAAAGGCTTTTAAGTGCGCCTTTATAGTGCGGAAAATACGGTAATATATTACAAGCCACATCCACAAAATAACATCAATTAAAATGCAAGAAACATCAATTGATAACTCTTTTGTGTGACAAATACAGTGCATTAAAAGTACCTAACTCTGGGTTTATTAAATGTAGCTTTATTCATAATTGTGACTAAAGCAAACCATTACCAAAACACCCATATAGTTACACATAACTCAATGTCTTGTTCTAGGTGACATCTTTCAGCACCCCTCCGACCCCCGAAAGAAACAGACCCTCCTTCTTCTCACCTTCACTGCGTCGCAAGGTGCCTCGAAATCGAATTGCAGAAATGAAGAAGTCTCATTCAGCCAATGACAGTGAGGAGTTCTTTAGGGAAGAGGATGATGAAGGTAAAACCATCCCCACATCCGTAACTGCAATGTTGTCAAAAATGTGAATTAAAATTTTTGGGGTTTACATTTTTTTGGAAAGAATTTGAACAAATATTTTCCAGATATCCACACAGCGACCAACCTGCGCTCCCGCTCACTGTCTGGAACGGGCCGGTCTCTTGTCGGCTCTTGGCTCAAACTAAACCGCACAGAGGACTTCTTCCTGCTCTACTCCCACCTGACCTACGTCACACTGCCTCTGCATCGCATCACTACAGGTCAGACATCTGAGTGCTGGTTGTTTTCCAAACCATGATTTGAAGTGTAGCTGTATTTAGGTTTATGAAATTAAATTAAATGTGAAAAAATAGCTGTGCTAATATAATATAATATAATATAATATAATATAATATAATATAATATAATATAATATAATATAATATAATATAATATAATATAATATAATATATATGGCCCTCCCGTGGACCCACCACCCGCGGGAGGTACCATGGTGCAATGTGGATCAGGCAGTGGTTGAAGGCGGGAGTTCCCTGCTTAGACTGCTGCCTCCGCGACCCGGTTTCGGACAAGCGGAAGAAAATGGATGGATGGATGGATGGATATATAGTCTGCTGATTGGTATGCATGTAACCGCTTAATACATTTGGTTCATTTAAATCTTAAACTTCATTGACCATGAGAATGGGTATTTGGGTATAGAATGGTCAAAGGTTGCACATCGCTCTGACTCTCCTCCAAACAGTGGCAGTATGGACTCCTCAAAGCCACTCACAAATTCTCCAAAAACAAAGATTGTTCAGCACTATCATTTAGGGGAAGGCTACAAAAAGTTATCTCAAGAGGTTTCTGTTCAGGGTCCACTGTGAGGATTGTGATCAGGATCACAGTTGATGTTAAGGCCACATGTGGCAGGCCAAGAGAAATACTGAGGTGAAGGATGGTGAGAATGGTTAAAGACAACTCACAGACCTCCTCCAAAGACCTACAAGAATCATCGTGCTGCTGAGGGTGTTTCTGTACACCGCAACAAAGCAGCGCTCTTTGCACAAAGAACATCTGTATGGGAGGGTGATGCATATGGAATAACCCTTTCCTGCACCAATGCCACAAACTAAGTGAGTGCCTGGAATTCTTTGTCCTTTGCCACAAACAGTTGCTTGAAGTATTCAGAAGCACCTTTAGATAAGCCAGATTCATTTTGCAATCAAGTGATGTTGGCTGATGACACAAAAAGGTAGTTATTTGGTCTTAACAAGAAGCGCTTTGCATGGTGACAGAAGAACACATCATTCCATGAAAAACACTTCCTGCCTACATGTGGAGGTCCCATCATGCCGTGGGGCTGGCTTGTAAAAGTCGACGATCCGATGGATTCTCCCAATATCAACAGATTCTTGAAGAAAATGTTCATACATCAGTCACAAAGCTGAAGGTAGGCAGAGAAGACAGCGACCCAAAACACAGCTCAAAATCCACAAATGCATTCATGCAGAGGGAGAAGTATAATGATATGGATTGGCCATCACAGTCACCAGACTTGAATATCATTGAAAATCTATGGAATGATTTAAAGTTGGCTGTCCACGCTCTGAAACCAACAAAGCATCAAATGGCTTAACTGGACATGATTGTAACGAAGAGTGGTCATACCTCCATCTAGAATCCACATACTTACGTCTGTACAGCACCACTTTCTGGTGGTAATTGGACCTGGTTTTGTCCTGGTTGAGTGCTGTGGCTTGGACCTAGTTTAGTCCTGGTGTTGACCTGGTTCAGAACTAGATTAGTCATGGTTTATGTTTATCTGTAGTTTGGACATGATTGTGTGCTTGGGACACCAAAGATTTTCCGAGGTGGTTCTTGGTGTGAAAGGTTTGAGAACCATTGATCTAGGGTCATTTTGTAAAAGGAGGCTCAACTAAATATTGATAAGATTCTTCTGTCTAATTTTAATTAAATGCATATTGCATATTTTGCTATTTTAATACAATAAAACCTCATTTCACTTCTGACATATTGCTGTGCTAATCCAAATGCCCAAAAGCTTATAAATGAAAACACTGATAATTATGAGGGGTGGCCAAACTTTTGCATGCCACTGTAGGTCACTGTAACTCATCTGCCATACAACTACACTACAAGGCATGTTTGATGTGCTGTATGTTTCAATGTTGTTTTGTGCATTTGTCTTGTAGACATCCTGGAGGTTCGGCAGAAGCCTATTCTGATGACATAGCATTTTTCCACCCAGAGCATCATTACCAAGTGCCTCCCTGTAGTAGGCCACTAAGACAACAGCGCCACCCAACGTTGATGCGAACAGTTGCAAACATCTGACATCTGGGATGATCAAAACCAGCCATTCAAGAAGTGCCTCTTCCCTTTTAATTTCCTGCTGTTTGGACAGGATGGTCGTCTCTATGGAAACAGCTATCAGGAGCATGTGACCGTAGTGTGAAAAGGCATTGGCTGAACTTTGACCACGAGAATTAAAGAATGTCAGTTTTCTTGTAAATAACCTGCTGCTTTCCTCACTGAGACACTACAAACTAGTTTGAACCCTTTTATGTTTTTTATGTTTTACTGCAACAGCTCATTTTATGTTGAAGTACGTTTGTCTAAGAAAGACGAGGCTTGTTTATGTTCTATTTAAAAAATCAAGGTGGGTCCTTCTGTTGTTGTTGCTGATTTGTTATAGACCAGTAAAAACTACTAATGATTGTTACAAACCATTACTTGTTGGTCTTATAGTTTCCCCCTGGCATGACTTTTTACTCCCCATTGTCTTTTCTATGATCAACTGTCACTTCTGGAACACATTTACCCCTGACATTCTTTCTGGTATATTGTCATAAAATATATATGATTAAAAGGGTTGTCACATCTACACAGTAACAGCCAGCAACAGATTTTGACTTTTGTATTGGGGAAATGGTACCAAACTACTACATACATTTTCTAACAGTTAGAACTACAGGATGCTGAGGGAGATGGGTCTGACCATATTTCGTACTGCTTTGTGTGGTATGTATTGTATTTATGTTTTGCTTTTGCTTTAGATCATATTGTGTAGAACAAAAAAGGTCAAAGTGAACAAGGGAACGAGAAATCCTGGATTGTTTATGTGCAATAGGGAATTTAAAAGGATTTAGGGGTTTTGAAATGATGTGATTATGTACATTCTCTCTTTTGTGCCCCCTGGAGCCTTACATTTTAGACTTAACTGTTTATTTGATTGAAGTTTCATCCTCTAAACCCTCAAACAACCAGCCGAGGCTTCCAAAGACCCAGCAGCCAGAACTCGTCTCTTTTCAAAACTGTTTGTCTTTACTAGTATGAATGAGGATAAGTGAGTAAGATCACATTGATTTTATAAGAAGCTGAAATTCACATGACCAGTTCTAATTGTCACCCACAGCCCAGATAACCAATAATAATTGTTGTGCTTGATGCTTAGTTTTCAATTATAATGCAAATTCTACTGGATGTATATAATTCCTTTGTATCAATTACCAGTCAAGTATAGTTCAGTTAAGTCAATAAATCTATAGTCCAGCATTCAAAAATGAAGGATTACTCGGACAAACTAACACATGGAAATAAATGTCTTGTTGAGCTGTTAATCATAAGCACCATATTGATTTGCACTCTGAGATGAAGCCATCGATCAAAGTCAGTCATCAGTGTTCTTTGTGTTGAGTTTTCACATTGAGCAGGGCACCTTCCAGTGTTATGTAATGATATAGTTTAGTTCCTCCAGCTGAATGTATAAACACACTGTTTGATAGCGAACACTGCTTTAACTATTTGATACTGTATAAGCTAAATCAAAGTGTGCACTGTAAATGCTACCTTTTTTAATTATTAGTTGACTTAAAAACCTTTAGGTGACGTGTTCTCACGTCACCAGTGATGCTTTCATTGTCCGCTTTTGTACACTCTACAATGTGCATGTCAGTTCACTTCTGTTGATTTGTTTCCAAACTGTAGCCTGTATTTTTTCTGTATTTATTTATTAAAACACTCCTTGGTTGAAAAAAGGGTACAACGTGGTTATTCCATTACACTAACCATACCATACAGATTATTTGAGGCGAACATAACCTTAGTTCCTATTTTGTGATCTATGTTTTTTGGCTGGATCCCCCACCTTTTTATCTGGATCCTACTGTTTACCCAACTACTTGACTGGACCCCCCACCTGAACTGATGCAACTGCAAATTCCCTATGATATGGTGTAACTGTTCATATAAATGAGGATTTCATAACATGTTAGTTTCTGCTCGATAACGAGGGAAGACGTCACTCTTAAACCCCCTTTGTGTTACGCACGCCATTTCATATAGATTTAGCCACTGGGGAAAAATGTATTTCCATTTTAAATGTACCAATTTATAATATATATAAACCTCTCATTGCATGCATATGAATATAATAACTGAAAATATATGGCAGTGTGTTGTCACGTGACTCGGTGCGCTTCCTGCGTGCTTTTGACTTGCGGACGCTCCGCCTTTCTACTTCCTCTTTTACTGTGGCAGTGAGCGAGAGGCACCATGAAGGCGTCCGGCACCGTACGTAAAAAGCATTATTTTGGTGTTTTAGACAAAACATGGCCAGTCGTTGCAACGTTTAGGACCCGATAAGATCATGTATTATCCTCACGTGTTTATATTGTCCAGTGAGTTCTGATGTATAGTCTTAGAAATGTAATTTAGCTCCGGAGCTTTAGCTGCTACAACATGGCGTCAGTACCATGTGGACGACGTGGTGAGCTTGTAATGTAATTCAGTGCCTACATTTGATCATCAGTTCATCTGATCAAGACGTACCTAAAGAGTATTTAATAGTCCATCTTGAGTTCTAGTAGATAGTTTATTAAGTGATAAGTGACGGTTGAAGTTTAGTATCTGATGCTAATGCCGGTGTTGTGATATGGCCGTCTATTATTATTACTACAGCTTTTTATTTTGTATTTTTATTGGAAATGTACCGAGCTCTTTCAGAGTGGACACAATGTTAAACAATTTGAGATGCCTACAGCACTTAGTACACCAACAAACGTCTTTGTGACGAACACAAGTATTGTGTTGGAATAAAACTTCAAATGCACCCAAACCCAAAGGTCGTATCTTTCTAGTGGTATGACTTTTGTCTGGTGTGCAGAAAGTAATTTGTTCCTTGTCGCCTTTCTCTGCTGCTCCTCATGCCTTTGAAAGTGAATTCAAGGTTCAACACCTTACATGTTAACAACTGATTTTATTTTCAATATTATATCATATTATATAATTATATAATATTGTCTCCTATTTCAGCTTAAGGAGTATAAAGTCATTGGGCGTCTGCTGCCCTCTGCCAAGAACCCCTCCCCTCCTTTGTACCGGATGAGGATTTTTGCCCCAAACCATGTTGTGGCCAAGTCTCGCTTCTGGTACTTTGTCTCCCAACTGAGAAAAATGAAGAAGGCGTCTGGCGAGACGGTCTATTGTGGACTGGTAAGGTTCTAAATACATTTGTGAAAATGTAAACGTGTCTGATTGGGAATGTTGTCTCTTCTCAGGTACACGAGAAGACCCCACTCAAAGTAAAGAACTTTGGTATCTGGCTGCGTTATGACTCTCGTAGCGGCACCCACAACATGTACAGAGAGTACAGGGACCTTACCACCTCTGGAGCTGTCACTCAGTGCTGTGAGTAAAACTAAAAGACGATGAGTGGTCATTGTCTCTGCTACTGCCACTTTGTGTTGCTTTAGTAAACCCACTGTAGCTGTATCTGTTGTGTACATGTTCTAATTCATTCACGTTTGCTATAGATCGGGATATGGGAGCTCGCCATCGTGCTCGCGCTCACTCTATCCAGATCATGAAAGTGGAGATTATTCCCGCCAACAAATGCCGCAGACCTGCCATCAAGCAGTTCCACGTGAGTTTTGACATTTATTTTACCTAACGACAGCGGGTCTCTCTCTGGGCTGCTTTAATAGTTACCAGTTCCAGTTAAAAAATCCGCAAAAGTATTAGCCAGATTCCTCTTCCAGATTTTCAGCTTTCATCTAAAAATCTGGCGGTTAGAAACTGGCGACAATAACGCATTCATTGGGTGAATCTGGGAGACAAATGAATTCTAGTCTAGTTTAAATAGTTTTTCTAAAGGTGGGTTGTGCGTCTTACTTTTGAGGTTTTATTAGGTTTGACTTTAAAGGGTGGTAAAGCTTGGCATTACCAATCCAACAAGATGTGCAGGCATGCATGGCAGCGGGAGGGTCTGTTCATAAAAGTGTGTGTGTGTTGTTACAAATTTAAGACAAGATTTAATACCCAATGACCCTTCTTGACCCACAAGCCTCAGGTTGGACACAAATATCTAGAGTTGAGGAAGCTCAGTTTGATCTAACCAACATAAATGCTTTAGACAACAATGATCCCCTAACGGCAAATCAACATTTACACTCGTGTCTGATTTTTATTTTTCCCAAGGACTCCAAGATCAAGTTCCCTCTGCCCCACAGGGTCCTGCGCCGCCAGCACAAACCACGCTTCACCACCAAGAGACCAAACACCTTCTATTAAAAGACTTTTGTGGTTTTGTGTGGGAAATAAAATTCATACAATTAAGGACTATGAATTTTGTCTTGATTATTTTTGTTGAATGGTTGATGGCAGGTTACAGGCCAATAAATTACTGTAGTTAAATTTGGTGAAACGTGTTTATTTTCCGAATACATGAAACATGACTTTACGTATGACTTTTGATGCTCATTAACTACAAGGCATGGTGTGTCAAAAAATACCTTAGACCCATCTGGCCTTATCTAATAAACAGGTAAACCCTTTTCATGTTGCCCCAATTATACATTCGCTACTGCCTGTTTGGTCCGCTAGATGGCAGTGTTCTATATAAAATGAAACTTACAGTTCTGCTAATGACGTGTTTGCTGTACTCACTGCTTTTAGACACTGCTAAATGCAACAAAAGTTTGTTCAGCTCATTTGTGTAGTAATAATTCCCTTATTTTTTACACAATTGTCAGCAGGCAGGTACCGGGGTGATGGTGCTGTGGTTGAAGGAGATGCTGTGTGAGTGGGTGGCGGCAGAATAGACCTCACTCATTGACGGAAAACATTCATTTTAATGCGTCACAGCCATAAACATGTCAAATCATTACAGATCCCCCCCCCAAAAAACGTCTGAGGAGCTGACTTCACCCCGAGGCATGTTAGACACACTCCAAAGCAAATAGACAAAAAAGGACTCAAACTGGTGATTTTGATGGTTAATTAAATTCTAATAGAAAGACCCACGTTTATGAGCACAGTAAGCTGCAACTTTTTCCATTATTTGTAAGCAGCACTTTCTGACAGGAAGCGGGTTATAGCTTCAAACATCAGCTCCATACAAAGAGGCTCAGTATATGCTGCAGTTTTTTTATTGTTGGGATTTAAAGACTGTATAGAAATGTATTTATAGTGTCTGCATGACTCCATAGCATGTTATACTTAGTGTTTCCCCGTGGAGCTCATTGTGGGCAATATCTCCGAAAACTCACAGGCTGTTAAATATAATTGTAGATGCTTTTTGTCCCTCATAAAATACAGCTAAATTATGTTGTAATGTACGGCTGTTAATGTACATTTCAAGTTGCAAACTCAACAACAAGTAAAAACTAATCTTAAACAAGACCCTCAAAATCAACTGAACTAAGCTCCAGCCACTCATCATTCAAGTGCATAAAAAGGGCTGTCTGTCACAAAATGTTCCCTTTTAGTGATGGTTACACGTTTAACTGCATTAATACCCAATGCACATATACAGAGCTCCATGCAGACATAAGGGGTCTAACTGAGGAGCAGTAGCTTAAACCATGACCACAGTCTGGTCTTGGGCTTTGCCAGGTTTACTCTCCTGAGGTCTGGGCTGCAGGCTGGAGGATGAGGTGGCTGCGAGTCCTTGTGGCAAAACTTCAAGCCACAGAATCCACAGGGCATAAAGGCGCTTAGTGTCAGGGCTGCACCAGGCTGTTGGCAGGTCCAGATGACTGACAACTGGGATAACACACTGTTTGGTATGTATCAGCTCGAGGGTTACACTGTATTGTTGTGTAAAGATTTTTTGAGGGTCTCTTGGAGATCTAGCATGTCATATTCTAGATGCAGCCAGACATTTCCTTGGCCTTCCATTTAGATTTGGTCTTTGACGTCAGGGGACATAGTGGTAGTGATTTGTGCTCCTGCCTCTCAGTGACAAAGGTTGTGGGTTTGATTCTCTTATTCTCACCTCACTCTAAATTGCTTTTATAGTAAATGAATGTTAGAGTGAATTCCTGTCTGTGGGTCTTCGTGTCAGCCCTGCAAGTAACTGTTCACTGTCTAGGGTGTACCCATCTTAGGCCCAAAGTTGCTAGAATAAAAGGAATGACTGGAGGAAGGTGAATACATGTCACACACTCCTAAAGATAATATACACCATAAATGTGCTGTAGTTCAAGTGATTCTTACATTATTATTTAGATTAGGCAAATTGAATGTCATGACAAAGCTCTAAATCTTTACCACAGAACATGATTGAATGATTTTAATAGTATACTGAACAGAACACGGGGAGAACAGTATCACTTCTCACTTTATTGGAATAAAAGAGTTCACCAGCTCAGCAGAATACATAACCTGTGGGCTCAAGCCTAATGCCTTTGATTGACGGACTGTAAACGTGCCCAGTTTTCTCAGCCCTGCAAAGACCAGGACTTACTGTAGTCCAGACGTAGTCTCTGAAAGATTCCTGAGAAATGTTTAAAAATCTGCATCCAACCTGCTTTATTATGTCTAAGAGCCGCCTGTGGGTCTTCTGAGCTCCATATCCAGGTGATATGGTTACTGCTGGTACACAATCTTTGCTTTTCTTTATGTCAGCTAAATGTAGTTTGATTCTCCATATTATATAATCTCAACGTACATCTATCTACCGATCTACTGTCAATCTAGTGGCCATTATATGGTGTACCCTTTACTCTAAAAAGAATAAAAGACTGTCTGTGTTGTAAATCTGTATTAACCTGTTGTGAACATTCAAAAGAAAATATTCTAAATAATAGCATTTGGTCTTGTCTAGAGATCTTCAAGTCCTAACAGTGTTCATTACTGTAAGCTCATGATAAGATCAGTAAGCTCCGCTAATCAAAGAAACAACCAGAAAAGCCTCTTTGGTCCAAGAAGCTTTGATCCAATATGTCTCTCTGATGAAATGCTTTTGGCAGCGTGAGACCTCAATGAAGCTGCAAAATAATCAACAGAAAGAGTCTTTGTGAGCAATGACTGAAAAATAGTTAAAGAAAATAAAGTTCAAATCTGTGTAAAGAAAACTGAATGAAGGAAGATGACAATGTAACAAATTCATTATTAACAGATAGCTATGGTAAGTGATCTATGAATCCTATTTGTTCACAATGGTAAGTAAATCAAAACCATTAATGGCTGATTAATGGTGTATAATGTAGGGTTTGCTCTTGTGACCCAGTTCTCCTTTGGTGGCCCTAGAAGAAACCGTGTTGTTGTTCAGGTCTGCCGGACATTTACTCCCTCTTCCATCTTTGTCTGATTATTTTTGGAGGGACCTCAGCTGGACGGGTCTCAGTCTGTTCAGGTTCATCAATGGAAAGCTAAAACGTCACCAGACTCCTAAGTGCAGCTCGTTAATCCTATTAAACTGTGTGTTTTTTCAGCTAATTGCCTGAATTATTCAATTTGTCTGTTTTCAAAGTAATGTTTGGATAGCTAATTTGTGGAAGACAGTTTCCATAAAGAGAATAAAGACGGAGTGGCAGCGTACTTCTCCGTTGGAGAAAAGTAAACCTCTCTGTTTCTGCTAGTGTCCAGTTTAGTCCAGGCAAAAAATATTGGTCAGTCAATCATAGGAAAGCAATAGATGAGTACGACGAGCAATACATTCAGAGTGGCTTCCAATTAAGTCATCCTATTGAACTTTTAATGCTTCATGTTTTCATGAAGCATCCATCGATGACATGTCTGTAGGCCAGTGGACAGTCAGCATCCTGGAGCCATAGTGTGACCCACTCCCATCTCTCAATCATAACAAGGAAGTCACTCCACGCCCCGATGAAGGGTAACCCGAACCGGGGTGGATCACACAAAACGTCCTGGAGGATGGGTGGGATGAGCCAGCACTGGATTTCCTTACACCTCTACAGCAAAAAAAGATAAAGAGATAAGAACGTTGTTACCAGTGAACCATGCACCAGTGCCATGCAGAGGACACCTTTATGAAGACAACATAATCTTTATTACAATAGGTGTAGATCCACTGCTATTGGGTCCTTGGGCAAGACTTCACCCTCCTTGCCTGTATACGTGTATTTGAGTTGATGGTTGGGGGCCATAAAAGTGACTGCTCAGCCATGTATCCTTCAGTCTGCTCCAAGGCAGCTGTGGCTATAACCACCCGTGTGTAATTGTGGAGTAAATAAATAATGCACTCATTTGTAAAGTGATTTGTGTTTCTTCTTGTACTAATAGTGCTTCATGATTTACACTTCATAAAAGCTAAGGATGAGTTATGTTATGACTCAGCAAGAGCTACAAAGAAAATGATGCAAGGACACAGTAATATCTGTTCTATAGCATTGAACTGTGCTAACGTAAAGGAATATTTCATATTTCACTTCTGTCTTCACTCCCAGTTGTGTTATACAAACACAAAGAGTTGGACGTTTCTGAGGTCATTTGTTATATTTGATGAAATGATCTCAGCAAGTGGATGGGACAATAGTAACACACATATCAGTGCGTCTGATGACAGATCTTTGGCAGGTTCTCTTTTGTTAAAAATAGAAGATGGACAGGACTGGACTGAGACATGAATCAGATGAAATCACAGGATGGAGAGCACGCGGCTGCACAGTCTCTGAGATGAAAACAAAACAATGAGCCTCCCTATACACCCTCTGAGGCCACTTTATCATGAAATCAGTTTTCTTGCAAAAACCCCCGGCACATGACAAAAGACTAAACATGGTCATGTCTGGAGACAGATTAGATGATTTAAAGGACAATTATATTGTGTGATTTGAGTCTGATGACTGATGTACAGCAGATAGAACATCTTATCTTCAGCTGACAGAGCTCAGGCACTGGTCCAAGATTTCTATTTATACATCTCTGTTTGAAAATAGTCTATCTTTTATTAACAGAAATATTATAATGATAGCAATAATTAGAGGATGATTTGAGTAATCAAAAAGTTTTACTTATATAAACCAGTAAGGGACAACATATAATTCATTTGTAGCTCAGCATCTATGGACCTTAGACGGGGTACACCCTGGACAGAGGCCAGTTATGTTAGTTATACTTTCTGGTGGCAATGTTTGTATATATTTTCCTTATGATTTAATTTCAGATGTTAGCACACAGCACTATGGTCTGTTGTCTTTAAAATCTTTGTACAACATTTAGGGTTTGATTAGATTGTCAAACACATCCTTTTTTTAGAAAAGGACAAACTCTGTGAACTTGAGCACACAGAGCCAAAGATTACCTCACCCAATCAACTTTGACCTGCTCTAAATGAGCTGCAGTACGTGACTTATGGACATCTCTCGGCTGGGCGTGTGATCCCAGCTGTCAACACGAAAAGCACAATAGCTGTACTAAATAGAGGCAGTTATAAAAGGGCTTTTTGATCACTTCTCATCAAACAATCAAATCAAGTTGTTTACAACAGTGTCATATTGGAACAAGCAAATAAAAAACTTGATATTATATTATATTATATTATATTATATTATATTATATTATATT
>JAVQKC010155007.1:0-21498 GCA_036025475.1 Philypnodon macrostomus
GAGATAGTAGAAAGGGGCATCCAGGTGAATGAGGAGATGCAGCAGGTTTGGTTGGGGGTGGGGTCCAGATGAGAACACGAACACAGAGGCGATCAGCTATCCACTGGACATCTAACAGCGAGCCAGGATCTGAATTTTAGTGCATTTTTACACTTTCTAAACAACAAAGATACAAAGATCCATATTTTGTTACATTTGTTGTGCCTTAGAGCTGTTATTGTGAGCTGCAGACGTTGTAAAGCTAGAGTCTTGCTTCAGTGGAGCTTGTGGCTTACAGTGAGTTTCTGGAAATGTTGCTCGGAGCACACTTGATTCTTTGAAGAAAATAAATTGTCAACGCAGCTTTTCCGTACCCTGTCATTTACTCTTCTGAGCTGTATTAAACTTTCAAAATGTGGCTCAAAATTACAGTCTTCCTTATCTTATTTGTGACGATGTGTAAGTCAGGGATGTATAGAAGACTATTTGCACCATCAGATTAGATATTTGGATTTATACCTCGATTAGTCCTGGTTTAGATCTAGTTTAGATATTATTTTATCCCTGGGGCAAACAGTTATATGGTTATATATCTGGTCTAGCTCTTGGTTTGCTTTGGTTTAGTTCTGGTTCTACTCTATTTTAGTCCTGCTTCATTTAGGCCTGCTTCAGAACTGGGTTAGTCCCACTTAGCCCCGGTTTAGATCTGGTTTATAGTATGATTTACTTTTTGGGGTTTGGGGAACTCTTTAATAATCTGATAGATCTATAATCTGAAGCCACCCTAAATGCTGCCTAATAATACACTTAAGTCTTGTATTAACCATGTTAGAGTGAAGCTTTAGTACACTTTCCTGTCACTGGGTTTTTGACACAGACCAGTGATCTCAAACTAGTGGCTGTCACTGAATTTAGTACATTTCAAATGAACGTCTTCAATATTAAACAGCTAAGGTACTTCAACATTCATGAAGCTATACCTAACATCAGCTGCTTTTCATGCCCAAATGAATCTATGATGTACTGTTGCTATGCAGAGAGGTTATTTATAAACACTTTTGATATAATAAGGGATTAGACGTGGATTAGTTTTGGATTATACCTGTCTAAGCCTGTTTTTGGTCTGACAGGTAAAATGTCAGCCGTCAGATTAATGCTTAAGATCTCTTTTTTTACCAGAATTTGAAACTTGGAGGAAAAAATAAATATCTTTTGGTCAGAGACTGCACACTCACTGGACACTACATTAGGTCAGTGGATGATGACCTGCTGAAGTTCAAAGCCAGCAATCGAAAAGGCAATTTGGTTCTTGGTGGTAAATTTTGTACGAAAGAGAATGGTCCCAAAAAGAAAACCTCCAGTGAGCACGAGTTCAGTTCAGACATGCTAATTTCAGTGGTCGGGGCAAAATGTAACACTTGCTCAGGATGATGGAAAGGTTGAGTGTGATTTTACCATTTGAAGGAATAGAAAGAAAGTGATGATTTCTAGATAAAATATTTTCCCACAGTCTTTTTAAGAGTTTGGACTCACTGTCACTGATCAGGCAGAGTTAGGCTGTTGTTATAATGAGCTGTCTAAAGTAAAACTGTGTGGTGCAACAGTATCGTCAGACTCAACATAACACATTTCAAGATGAAGTTCACTGTTGCATCAGAGATCTTCTTGTTCATATGTCCATTAGAGAACACGTCACATCAACACTGATTTTGCTTTTCAAGAAATAATGTTTGGTGTGTTTAGTTAAAGGGCCATATAAGTTGATTTTTCTATAGCATATATCATATAGACTAATAATGCTGTTTCCTCGACAAAAACATACCCAGAGTTGTATTTTGTTTTACCCGTTTGAGTTATTCTGTATGCTGAGGCACTGACCATCTCAGGCGCTGAAATAATTATTCGCCTTTCTATGTAGATATGTGAAGAAACCCCACCTTACTTTATATTATACAATTTTTGTATTGCCTGTAGTAATAAAGTGGGTGTGGTCAACAGGGGGAAATGGGTCTTAAAGAAACTGTCACAGTGTCACGGAGCAAAGGGGAAAAAACTGAACCGAAACACAGGTTGCATGGATACTTTTATTAATCTTACAAAAACAGTACAAAAAGTGTCCAAAAACAGGAACAAAACTTACAAAAAAACAGGGAACCTTGGACAGAGGACGAACACGGATGACACGGATGACACGGATGACACGGATGACATGGATGACACGGATGACACGGACATTGACCTATACGCACACACAATGCACAGACACTGAACAGGGGAAGACACACAGACTAAATCCAAAGGACAACGAGACACAGGTGAAACACATTGGGGCGTGGCAGGTAATCAAACAGGAGGGAATCACAGGAAAGGAGCAAAACCAAAACAAGTCACCAAACATAACAGAATAAAACAGGAACAAGAGAACGTGACAGAAACATGCACCTAATCTGTGATTTGTTTAGTAGAGAGAAAGCAGCCCAAGAGTTAAAAATAATTATAATCAAGCGGTAAACTAAATTCATTCAAAAAAGCGTGGGCCGTTTAACTTGATACAACATTACTTTGGGCCATTTAGGCTGTATTCCTCCAACACATCTGACCTGTATGTAAGAGCTTTGACTAAAAGCCTAGAGAGTAGCTAGTAGAGTAGATCACCAGTGTTAAAGGTAGTCAATTATAAAAAAAAATAAAAAATGGGTGGCTGTGCACTTGTCGGTGCAGTGTGAAGAGAAGCCTGTTTGTTTCATTTACTCAAGCCCTCTCCATGTTGGCACCCACTGCGCTAATGGAAACTACAGGCCGTGTTCTGAGGCGGAGGTAAAATGCGGCCATCACGTTTAGTTTTCCTCCTCTTAAATCTGAACATGCTTGGTGTTATTAAAGTCATCCAAGCAAGTCTGCAAGTGCTGGAGACTGCTTTGTAGCACCAGGACCTTGAAATCTAAATGTTTCAAGACAAAATAAAATGGCCTGTAAGAGAAATCCAGCTCAAAGATTTTTCACAATTCATTACTGCACGACTGCCCTTCTTGTATGTTGTCATTATTTTGTTGTATTTTGTCATAACCGCATTTTCGAGATGACTATTTTTTGCTGTTTATAAAATTGTGTTGCTGCCTACTCTTCTTCAGGCTTTAGCTGACTTTCATATGGTCTCGGTTTACTCAGAAGGCACAGTGGTTCTGTCAATACTGCAGAATTACCGACACAATATCAGTGATACAAGAATAAAACCCACCTAAGACACAGTGGCGTGTGTCACCGTTGGAAAGTAGGTAACAAAACTATGATCATCAATGTGAGGTGGATGATGTGGTTCTCCAAGAATGCCTCCGGAAAAACCGCAATGCATTTTGGGTAAAACCACAATCAATTCTGTCATGTTTTTTAATCAAGTTGGTGTTGAAGTAGCTGTTTATGTCCTTGTTTTCTAATGGTTAAATAATGAGCATGCTTGAAAATAAACTCAATAAATATGATTGCCGAAGGATCTTGGTTTTGGAGCATAATGAAGTACTAGGCTGAAAGTCTTGGTGATACCTCAGAGCCGCATAGGAAGAAAAACATATTTTTTCTCCCAAGATTATTGCTTCCTCTTTGTCTGTGAAATTGCCGTTTTGGCTTTGACAAGTTTTCCACAGAGGATTTCCAGACAAACAGACTTCTTTGTTCTTTTTTCCTAATATACTCAATGTATCTATCACAAATGTAGCGTCCCCTCTGGTGCAAATTTAGAGCTTCGCGATGCATGAAATGAGGTTAGGTTTCTATTTTGGGCTCAAAGTTTGGGCACGGCGAAGCGCACAGAGGTTGGAGCAGGTTGGGTGCGAGAAGACGCCTTGTACGCATTTACTCCTCACAGAAGCGGGACAGCTGGAAGGGCCAGTCGAACAGAGGCCCCAGTGACTGACAGGCAGTGTGACGCTTTTTTTACTCTGAGAGAGAGCTACTAGAGTTGTGCTCAGCTACTCCATCCTCATCCATCAGGTCTGGGTTTTGAAAAGCCACCAGGGAAAGCTTTATGAAAGAGCTTCAGTTGGATGTGAAAGGCATCCACATAACTTTTGTCCACTAATCTAGATCATCCAACATGGCTGCCAGACATCTTACTTTGCAAATATATGGACTGAAAACGTATGTTGTGGGCTATTTCTGGTGCAAATAACCTCAATAGTATTTGCACACTTTATAATGCAGTATGGTATGTCTGTGTTGTTAGCCGAGGCCATATATTTTCGAGAATGGGTCTAACTCCTGCAGTGTTAAGAGGCTCTTTGTATTTATATAGGCCATGTTTGTTTGTTTGTCTAGCATAACTGCCCTATAAGTGGTCTAATGAACCCATACACCATCACTTTCATAAACATTATTTTAAGAGATTTTAAAAAACAGGTCATGTAGGTTTGCAGCCACATTGCCTCCTTTAGTAATGTTGCCTTAAAATGATAAATCTGTGGTGTCCTCCACATGTTTAAGTGATATGCAGAACATAACACACTGAGTTTACCCTGGAGACCTGTGATATAATGCATATTTGATGGTGATTGGCTATATGACAGTGGGGACATATTCATGAGGTAGGGGACACATTTATACATACTGCCTCAAACTAAAATGTTTTGTTCTTCTAAGTATACCATAATATGAGCGATTATAATACATATATACTAGCCAATAATTAGAAGGTGGTCCCTGTTTCTGCTTACCAACATTGATTTGTTTGTGGGTTTGTCTCATGGCAACTTCAGATGCCTGGCTTGCTGTTAGATGTCCCAGTGGATGACCTTCTGTGTTCGTATTCTCATCTGGATCCCCCTCCCCCAACCAAACCTGCTGCATCTCCTTATTTATCTGGATGCCCCCCTAAACCTGCGGCATCTCCTCATTCATCTGGATGACCCCGTAAACCTACTGCATCTCCTCATTCATCTGGATCCTCCTCCCCCAACCAAACCTGCTGCATCTCCTTATTCATCTGGATGCCCCCTAAACCTGCTGCATCTCCTCATTCATCTGGATGCCCCCGTAAACCTGCTGCATCTCCTCATTCATCTTGATGGCCCCCTAAACCTACTGCATCTCCTCATTCAACTGGATGCCCCCCTAAACCTGCTGCATCCATGCACACATATTGAGCTCTCTCAGCAGAAGGAGCTCATCCATCAGTCCTGGACACATCTATAGCCTGTCCGTCCTGGGAGTGGAGGTTTCTCTTGTTCCCATAAATGGGTTTTTTGTTAGTTTTTTTTCCTGACCGTGATGGAGGGTCTAAGGACGGGGGACGTCCTGGGACAGTCCTTTTTGTTTGTGTGTCTATTGATCGTCTATTAACTGTTATTGTTGGCAATGACCTTGTTTATTGTTTATATACTCTTATCTTATAAGATATCTCTTTCTGTGAAGCCATCTGAGATAACTTTGTTGTGATATAGGGCTATAGAAATTTAAATTGAATTGAATGGCAAAGTAAACATAATCATTGAATTTTCAGCTAAGGAAAGAAGAAAAGTATTATTACGTTTGTATGGATTCAAATCTATGTAATGTATGTGGATTCTTAGAAGTGCTCTATGGCTTAATACACAGAAAAGCATTTTCTTCAGCACTAAAAAGGTCCCCTGGTTCGAATCAAGTTAATTTGGCAGAGGTCTGTACTTGAATGCTTCTATTTAGGGCAAAAAATAGCAGTAAAATAAATCAAAACTGGCTGCAGGATTTAGAAATGCTTATCAGATTTTTAAGGATCAGAGAAAGAATTGATTCCATCTGAATATTTTAAGTCTTATGCCCCATTTCAGCACAAATCTCACTCAGAGTAAGGCCAGCCTCAAGTTACATAATACCACGTCTATAATTGAGAATGCATATCATCACACAGCATCCCTCCGAGCGACTTATGGACTGGAATGATCTGCCAAAAATCTGTACTGACAGAAGACAGAAAACATCAAGTCTTGTTTTTCTCTTAGTAAAAAAAAGCAAACCGTTAACTAGACGCAGGGGCAGCTTGGAGAAAATGAAGTGGCTTCAGCAGCACGGGAAAGCTTTAGCTCAGAGTTGAATATTTGATGGGGCTAAAGCAAGCGGTACCTTATGTAAGACTTGAAGCGGTTTGATATTGTTAGTGTGTTTCAAATTGAAAACAAAACATTACTGAATTGAAGAGGCATTTTTTTCCTGGTCCTTATAAATGGAAATCGAGCTGTTCCCTGTCAAACGCTGCTCTGCTTTCATCTCTTTCACCTTCTTTTATCTCTTGGTAATTAGAAGTTGTGAAGTGATGTCTCCTCCTTTGGCATAATTAATCGGAGGTCTGCGGTGGCTACCATTGTTGGTTGTCGACCCCGGAAGAGTGGCAGTCGGGAGCAAAGTGTAGATAAGCTTGTGCTAGTAATTAGAAGGCTTCTCTCGATGTCTGGGGGAGATGGGAGGCAGCTTGTTTTCACCTGGTTCACAACAACACCTTTAGCTCAAACCCTACAACATGTGCAAAATTGGTGCGCCTTTTACACTGAGTGGAAAGATTATTAGGCGAAAATGGTTCATAATGGTAGAAAAGCTGCCACATGTGTCTGAGCCCAAATGTCAAAAGTAAAAGTGTGAAAAGGCAGAAAGTAATCTATATTTTTAAACTACATGAAATCAGCTGGCCTAGTTATAAAAAGCTGAGGGAGGCTATAATATCCCAGTGCCATCTTCCTCTTGAGCAATCCCACCACTCTCAATGTCAATTTAACTGTAATTTCTGTCCAAAAATACACTTCTGTTGTGTTTCTGTCTTTTGCATATCCCATCAGCAGCCTATTATCCCTGTTATATTGCCCTGCCTAGTCAGTATAGTCTGTTGGTTAAATGCTGTTGGCATTTGTGTCAACATGACCGACAGCTGACCTGCTCTCGGCAAGTCTATATTAACCCACAGGCAAATCAACTACAGTACAGGTTGTGTGTAGCATTATTCAGCTAATGTTTATGTTTTTAAAAGCTAACATGTATTTTGTTACCTAAACCGACTGTAGATCTTCAAGTACTAATATTGCAAAGTTAGTAAGGAAATAATATAAACCATACTCTACTCTTCTGTACAAAACTGGCCATAAAATAGTACCAAGAAGCTTTAACTATGTCACAATGTACTGATGATCTTTCTGCACTCATAAGAGTTATTTTCTATATGAACTGTATAATATTTTCAATCTATATTTCCTGTGCAGCCCACCTAGTTTAAACCACATTTACCTCAAACCTGACAAAAGTACTTTGACACAAGTGTATCCCAGAGTTCTACACTGCAAACATATGTGTAAAGGGTGAGCTCCACATTTAGTAGCTGCTTGAGTGACTTACATTACCCTGAAGCAGCAGTAATGTAGTGATGACTAATTCTTTATGCATTACTGTTATAAATATGATACCTCATCGTAAAGGAAAAAGACTAAACTACAGCTCTTATGAAACTCTTCAACTTCAAGAGAGTGTGTTTCGGTGAAAGTATTAATAATAACTGTAGGCATGCTTGTATTATGTGCACTGTTGAAAAATTCATATTGTTTTTTTGAATACTGAGTAAAGCTTTCAGTGATTAACAACTGTAGAAACTGAAGGCTGACAAATCACTCTGAAAATGTCATCTGATGTAAAACGCCCTGCAATGACTACTGCTATTTTCAGACTAGCTGATATTATTGTAACACAAATGCAGCATGTTAAGCAATCATACACCAACAGCTCTAAGATTATATTATTATAGCAAGATAAAAGACAGCTAACAGATTAGAGAGGAGGGCTTCTTACATTTATTAGACCATACATGTCAATAGGACAGGTTAGGATTGAACGTCTGCATGTTACCTGAACTGTCGCTGACTTGATATGTACTATAGTGTAGTGGCTTTTGTCTACAGATCAGTCACACCCCTATGCAGGGCAAAGAGGCAACTGTCCAAACAGCCATAGAAAAAGGTTTACAATCACCTTTCATGGATATTGACCATCATTTTTAAAAATGCAGCCCTTTTGTCCTGCGGTGCCTGAATAATCACATACAGCATTAGTGACACATTGGTGACGCATCCAAATAAATGCATTAACCATGACACAAAGAGAATAATAATAAATATATGGGCAAAACAAGAAACTGGAAAATCATATTCAGTCAGACTAGTATATTTCACTAAAAATACTATAACCTATATTAAAACATTAGCCTTCTGATGCAGTAAGCAAAGTTAAACAAACCGCAAGAAAGCAGGTCCAGTTAGTCCATTGTGGGAATAAAAACCAAAAGTCTTGAGTTGTTCATTAATTATAATTGAGGGAGATATTGATCTCAGGTCACACTGCTGTCCCTTGAGGTGATTTCTTTCCTTGTTAGTGCCTGCTCACAACATTGATTGGCCTTCAACAGCTCAAAAAACTGTGAATGAAATGTATACATACCATCGTTTGGATCATTTGGACTGAAGCGACGGGAAAATAAATAGAAAATACATGGCTGCTCATTTTTGACAGCTATCTACAGTCCTATTTTCCACCAGATGCAGTATTTTGCTGGTAGCAAAAATGCAAAAATGGTCTCACTAAACCTTGGCATATGTATAGCCTTAATCTACATTTGCATTTTCTAGTGCATGGTAAATAAATATACTGAAGTTTCAAATATAGATTCTCAACACAAACACACCCTTTTTGATGTATTGCCTAAGCCAACTATCACATGCAGTACATATATTGCACCAAAAGCTTTCAAACCTATTGATACAGACCTATTTACATGGTCCAATAGTCTTCTTATCATATCATCTTCTATTTCTTTGGCTGTATTCACTTTAAAAGCAGGTATGGGGACCTGCTGAATAGAAATATGGGTTACTTTATCTGCCACACTCTGCAGAGGAAACCCAGTGAGCTCAGCATGTGACACTTGAGATTAATTTAGAGAGCTTTGTGTTGTCTGAAGCCAGAGCAGCCGGCCATGGTCTGTTTGTTGGAGAGAGAAGGCCCTTTGGTAAAAAAACGGTCAAAAATGTCATCTGGTTTAGTCTTTCAAAGTCAGTTTAAAAAATGTATTAATCAAATTGAGTATCGCTGAGGGACGCAGGTGTTTGTGGTTATATTAAAGAGTAGATATGGCCACAGCACTGAGGTCATAGAGCTCTGTTCATAGAGTTCTGGATGTGCTGGAGGGGTGAGAAACCAGCATGAACTAACAGGGAAGTGATGCTGTGATTGTTATTGCCACCAAAAACAAAAAATCAGTAGAGTATTAGTGGTGACAGCCAAAGCCTTTGTTAGTGACTGAAGCCTAGGATAAAACAGGTGACGTGTATTTGCCAAAGGACACAAAGCAAACTATAAACAGAGTTGTCAGATTTGGCTCAAAGAAAGTGGATCAAACAATTTCTAGACATTGAACAGGGAGAGTGTGTTAAATTTGAACTGACTGGCTAACTATGAATGTTTGACAGCCAATCATTTACTGTTCACATTACACCAACTGGCCACATTATTAGGTAGACCTGTCCAATTGTTTGCTAATGAAAATAGCTGATCAGATTGCAGCAATTCAATGCTTTTAGTCAGATACGTAAACGTTCAAGGCAAAACATCAGCACAGAGAAAAGGGGGGGATTATATTGACTTTGAACATTGCATGGTTGGTGCTAAATGTACTTGTTTGTGAAAAAACTATTGATCTACTGGGATTTTGACACACAACCAACTTGATGGTTGTGAAAATCCAGTGAGCAGCAGTTGGGTAGATGAAAGTGCTTTGTTGATGGCAGCGCTCATAGGAGAGTTGTTAGAACTAAAGACGGGCTCATATGACAAACTAAACACCAATCTAAGGGCTACTTTATTAGGTATATGCTCCATCAGATAAAGTGGACAGTTAGTGTATATAGTTTTATCGATGGAAATATTAATTAAAAGAGGATCAACTGAACTTCATTTCAAAGCACAGTTATCATTTGGTGTCCTTGTCTCTCCTTCTATCTTATTAGCATTATAGAGTAATAACTGTGACTAAGACGTTTTGCAAACAAAAAAGCAACAGTATCCTATTCCTACTCACACAATGCAGTGGTATCCCCAGATGATAAGTCCAGACTGTGTCAGATCTGAGTGCTTTAAAGTCCAGAGGTGGTACATTATGAACTGAAAAGATGATTCATGTTCTCTCCTGCTCTCAACACATTTAGAACTTTCAGATCAGAATGTAATTTACTTTTACTGACAGTAAGTCCAAGGTATTTCAAGTTCCCATCACTCACAGTCTTTGTATTATGAGCACTTATAATTCAATCAGAACTATTATGAAAGTGTCTAAATGGATACATTATTTGATCAATTCTTTGATTTTTGAAATAGTACTTTGAACAAAATCACTAAATGTTTGCTTTACAGAAATACACTACTTTCATGTCACAAATGAAAAAACAAAACTAGATCAGACGATTATTAAAGCTATCTTGCAATGACGCAGAAGCTAGTGAAAACTGTGGATCGTTTAGTTAGGGGGTAAGCCACAAAACCATCATATTATCTCTCTCTGGTTACTAATTCACTAAGGATACTTGGTCTCAGATGGTGGATCCACACTAAAAAAGTAATTCATTCCTTTAATGCCTGCTTGTGGAGTATTAATCTTGAACAGAACATGCAATAGGCTCATCCTCCAGCTAGGCACATCCTGACCAAGATCGTGGCTGAAGATCTGAAATGTCGCAATCACATGTTGGTGACGTACTTTACAGCCTGATATAACAGTTAATTTAAGCCCTTTAACGGGAGGAGTGTATGTGACTCAGTGTTAACAGTGATATCCACAGAAACCCCCAAAGACGTCATACGTAGCATTAATGTAACCCCAGCCCCTAGCGTTACTGAGTAAACGTGAGTCAGGATACCCCCCAATTAGCAGTGTGTCTGGATGTGAACTGACAGCCAATGGGGAGCACAGAGAGATTACCCCCTCAGGGAAGAGTTCACACATACCCCAATGTCTCAATTATTCACAATGCAATCAACCTACTGGTCAAAGTATTTATAGACGAGATAATCACAATAGCCATACTTTTTCTATAGAGAAGATGTGCGTCATAGTTGGTGTTTAGTTAGTGCAACTTTATAATAACAATAAATTGCTGTGTTTGCAATCACATCCATTTGATCCAAAACATACATAGGATAGTATCTAAGCTTGAATATTTTCACGCTCCAGTGAGACTTACATGGCGATAGAGAATGAGAACGATACATGCTTAAGGGTTAGGGGCAGGATTAGTTTACTTGTTCAGGGTTGAAGCATTTTTGAAACATTATTTTGAGCTCTAATTACTACATAGCGTTGATTTAGCTATGGATGTTTTAGTGGCATTTTGAACCAGAATAACCTCACCCCCAAATGTATCACATTAGTGTAATTATGTGGAAGCAAGTTCACAGGTCGTTAACAGCTGCTGTAATTAGCTGTTTAAAGTTTTCTAGTGGACTGAAATATTTTAAATTGAGCATTTTCAGGTACTGCATACCGTTGCTATTGTGATATATACTTAAACACCACTTCTTATACTTTAATTAGTTTGATAAATTGCCTCTGTTTCTTTATTGTCCCCATCTCATAAGTGGGCCTCCTATGAAGCCTATAACAAAAGCTGTGTGCACTTCCAGCTCGAGGAAACGCAAAGGCATCAAGTTCTATTTTTGTCCCACTGACTGCTCACTATTTGCCGCGCTGCTCAAAACGTTTGAGGTTGGACCGAGAAGCACAGATGTGTGGGTTTGATGGAGAGGGAGTCAGCTCATGCACACACCTGCGACTGGCATTTTGAAGGGTCTCCAAACACCTGCTGCTGCTGCTGTGGTGGGCTCACGGTCATATGTCCACTATCATATTTGCTTTATTGATCTACAGGTGATAGAATTTTTTAACATTTTAAAAAATAGTCCAATGTCCAAACACAACCTTCAATCATTGTCCTGTTTTAAACATTTAGTACAACACAGTAATTCATTCAGATCTGTCAGCAAAGATTTTTGATGACCTTGCTTATCAAGGCTTGGGACCGGTTCAATTTGTGGCTGTTTTCAACATTGGAGAATCAACAACACACCAATGACAGGGAACATAACTTAATCCTCATGCATTGTTGGGGATGTTAACACTATTTACTGTATGTGTGTGGAGTTGGGTGTGGGTGAGTGAGTGTTATCTGTGTGTTTTGTGGGTTGTTTTTGTTTTTATGGACTTATTACATCCCGCAAACACACATACGCCCCCTCTCACCACCACCCCACACACACACCCTCATCAACCCCATCACCCTCCAGCCCACCAAAACACTCCATGACACACACAACACAAGCAAACACACACAGAACCCAAAAACACACACACAATAATATGCCAGTATTGTCCAAAGAACCCCATATTGAAATTATAATGGGAGTCAACGGGGAACCACTAACCACAAAAAGGTCCTTCACAAAAACAAAAAAATCATAAAAGTTTTTGTTGTTACTAATCTTGGTCACACTTTATTTTACATGGCCCTTAACTACATTGTATCTACCTCATTAAGTACAATGTAATACAGTGTGTAAGAAACTGTAATAACATGTGTGACCCTAATCTTTGACACATCCAAGACGGTGATAAAGGGTGAATACAAACTCACAATTGATTTTCATATTAAAAATGTGCAACTTTGCTTATAAAATTTGTCATAAAACAGTTAAAACTCACGATTTCTCTCTCTCTCTCTCTCTCTCTCTCTCTCTCTCTCTCTATATATATATATATATATATATATATATATATATATATTTGTAGTCTTTTTTGGTAGTCTAGAATTTTTTTTTACCTAATTACCTTTTTAATCAGTCAGTGGGTGCTAACAGCCACCCACCACAAAATAGGACGGAGAAATAATAATCAGGTCTTGCACACAAACCAAAAATTCATAAAAGTTCATGTTGTTACTAATCTTTGACATGTCCAAGAATGTGATAAAGGGTAAAAAAAGAAAATCCGAGCCCACAATTGATTTTCATATTAAAAATGTGTACTTTTGTGTATTTTTTCTTTAAATTTATGCCATTGCTTATAAATGTTAAAACACATGATTATTTTTCAATATTTGTTCGTTTCGATTACAGGAGAAGTAGCGGAAAAGATTTATGCGGAAAAAATATGATGTAATTTGTTTTAAAGCAGTATAAAGTAGTGGATGTTAACAGCCACCAACCACAAAACAGGATGCCATTTTGAATAATGCATGAGAGTTAAGCACTTTACTAACTAGCTTATCATGGGTGGAAAACAGCTCATTTATAACATTGTATTCCGTTATACTGTATGGTGAATCTGTTATCTACAAAAACACATATAAATAACACTGTAATATTCTTTTCAACTGTCTTTTGCCTCTAATATTTTGCAGAGATTTTGATTATTTAACCCTATGAAACTACTGTGGTACCACTCTGCTACATTTACCTTCTTTCCATGTGTTTTGACCTATTCTCTAGTTATGAATTATTCACCGCAAAAAGGCACACAGTCCTGAGCCCAATTTTTGTCACTATGCCAGGCTCTATTATGGCTGAGTAAAAACTGATTCAAACGGCCCGAATCCCTGCATAATTGAGGCGTAGAGTCTCAGGTGTATTTGATTTTTTTTTACCATTTGTGGGTCTCATTTGCGCACAGGATGTTCGCAGTTCTGTCAGCGGTCTCCATGGCACCCACTGAAACCAAGATGGAGATTAGTCCGAGAGTTCCCCTTTTGAAAATCCCATGTTACCAGAAAACTGACAGTTCAACAGTTTGAGTGAGAGAAGATTGATTATGCATTACAACTAGAGATTCCTGGTAGTGACCTCTTTGTATAAGTGACTACCTAGTAATGGTTATCAAACAGTGGTAGAGGGACCACTAGTGTGCACATGGACGTATTAGAGGTACTCAGGAGTTCTTGCAATTCAAGTAAATAGGCAGTTTTAGTCAGTTGATGTTGTTGCTCTTGTTGACTGCTGGTTTAGTAGCTGGTAGTCCATTGGTTATGGCTAATTAAGGTTATCTTATCTGTCTCAATCTGTTTTTACAAAAAAAAATCCCCCTAACATTTTCACAACCTCAAGAGTTCCTGCTGGAGGGATCAATAAAAGTACATTAGAAATTCAGTGAAGCAAAATCTTAGCGGTGCCTCTTTGAAATTCAAACTCCACTCATTAGCAATTCATGCTAATTACCCACAGCTAAAAGCTTAGATGTAAAGTAATGCACCTGCGAATTCTGCAATGCACCATTCCAACAAAGAACTGTTATTTTACACTTTCTGTCCCAAAGAATTGCACACTTGAAGGCTTTTTTCACGAGGTTGACAATATTAAAGTCTTCAAAAGCTAGAGTGACAGACAGCTAACAACACATAATTGGTCACTTCCTACCTGTTATTACCGATGCATTTGGTATTTTTCTGTTCTTGGATAATACTTTGATTTTTTTTTTCAAGCTCCTAAAAGTGTGACCCTTCCTTGAATTTAAAGCTTAAAGTTTAAAGTTGAAGTTAAGCAGCTTTATGTAATCACATTGCCCCCTATTGGTCAAAGTCAGACCCTACATCTATCTGAATTAAACAATGCACTCTCCGATCTTATAATACATTAAAATCATGTTCAGGCTGCACTTATACATTTCTTGAGATATCTGATTGTATCTTGTAACTGGAACAAAGTGCATGAAGACCTCATTACAGATTTGAAACTAGACAAATATAAAATTATTATGTAAAGCCTGTCTTGGCCGGTCTCGCTTTCTGCAATCTTGGGTCTCATGTGGCACAGGGAGGCTTTTAAATTTCGATCTCCATAATTAGAGCTATTGAGAACCATTTGAATAATGAAGATGAATGTCTTTCAAAAAGAGCCACAAGATTAAAATGCCTGTGAGGTTGTTTTTTATTGTTTTATTTTGATGATTGACCGCTACAGTTTTGCCAATATATGAACACTCACTGGCCCCTTTATTAGGTACACCTGTTCAACCGCTCAAGGCAAAAAGCATATCACATATCAGCATGTCACTGAACTGAGTTGTGAGACACGTTGAAGACATAACTGCTGAATTAAACCCAGCATCGGAACGTAGAAGAATTGAACACGGATTGAGTATTTTAGATGGGCTACTGCGGATCTTTTGGGATTTTCACACAACCATCTCTAGAGTTTACAGAGAATGGTCAAAATACAATATACATCTCTTTCTGTAGGCAATTTTGAGGCAAGTAAAAATCTTAATTGGCTAGTAACTTTTGAAGAATATATACTGGATGTAAAGTATTGAATTCTGGCATATACTTACATTGATATGTTCATGAATATTTACCCTGTTTTTAAACTAAAAAAAAAATAGTAACTCAAAGAAAGCGATTACATCAAAGTCATCCGAAGACACAGTGTGACATCAGGCCACATTATTAGGTACAAGGTTGACCTAATAAAGTGGCCAGTGAGTGTACAGGCCAAGTCTAGTGTCATGTTGAAGCTTGACAGCAGGGGGAGCTAGAGCATTTCATTTGAAAATGTCACTTCAATGCCTGGAGGGAGCGTCGTAATAAGCACAACCTTTATCTTCAAAGGTAATTGTAGACTTAACACTGTTCCTCATTGGATCATAACATCCCCAAGCGATGTTTCAATTGTCTGAAGTTGTGCCAAATAATGCTCAAGATCATCCCTCACTATAATTTATGAATTTCTGCCATAGTTTTTTTTGCATATGAAACTTTTAAATGCATCACGCGTGGTGTCTCTGATAGAAGAAACTGTGTTGGGACTGATTCCTCTCATGGGATGTGAATTTAATACAGACTTGTAATTAAGTGTGCCAACAGAGAGGGGTCTCATTATAAAGGCTATTATCACCAGATATTACCATGTTCAATAATTGCTGTTGCACTGTGTGTAATTAAGAGGAACTCCTCGCTTAGCGTTTCTGGCCTGATCTACTGTATAACCAGAAATACCAGACAGTGGTGTTTTGGTTACAGTTCTGTGACCCACACTGCCCTCATTTTAACAACATCAGTCAGCAAGTGTCACTTAGGCTTGTGCATGATCTAATATGCCACTGCCAGTATGATTCTTATTGGCTTCTCTCAGAAATTCAAAGAAAATGAAATAACATTCGTCAAGGCTTTAATAGTACCATATTTAAGAGACTTAAACAGGGTAAATAATTACAAATAGGCCTTGTTGCCTTCTTCTATTACCCCCTACTGCCCAGAGAACTGCATGAATGGGTGAATTGGTGAGGCCAAATTATCCACAGTGATTACATTTTGAGTGAAGGGTTGGCAAGTATAGTCTATGAGTCCTTAGTGTGTCTAACTGACCACTTGTGACCAGTGTCCAGGGTGCACCTTACCTTAGGCTATGATCATCCCTAATCATTAGGTGGAAGAAAAGGCATGAATAAATGGATGAATCTATGGCAAGTGGTTGTATGTAGGCCTATGTGTGTCTGTTCATGGACTGTTGGTAACAAAGTTCGAAGATCGGAGTAATGTAAACAATTTGAGGGTAAGTGTGCGGGTTGCAAAAAAAAAGCATTTTGGCCACGGTTGTCTTGCTCTCCCCAACCCCCTGGAGAGACCTGCTGAGGCCATTAATCCAATAAACTGCTGCTGGTTGCAATACCTTGACAGTCACTTGCCTGTGCAGATGAGCTCCGTCTGGGCTCAAGATGTAATAGCGGCCCAGGGAAGAGGCTACATTAATTTGACTTGACCTTTGTGGTGCTCCAAACAAGTTGTTCATTAGGACTGCACACTCGCAGATCAATTGTCCTCCTCATGCCAGAGATTGGTGATTAAGTGTCAGACCACCTCACAGTTTAGCAACAAGCTTTGAAGTTTATGTTTGAACTACAAGACTTACATGCTAAGTAGGAAGTGACCTATAGACCAAGGCACAAAGGATGGGACTTGATTAAAAAACACTTATTTATTCTATCTAGAAGTGGTCCCCAAAGTATTGAATTGAAACACTGGCTGCATTAATATTCATAGCAGCATTAAATCTAATTGCACATTTATTGGGCAAACTTAATACGAATGCAAATCCCAAGAAAAGCTGACAAATAATATCTGGCTATATAGTGCTTAATAAGAACATGTTTATGACCTTAGGGAGCTCCAAACTTTTATTACGTTGTTTTGATATTATAAAACATTATAAACATTGTACAATTACAGTTCTCCCAAATAATGTCTCTTCTATCGTCAGTTTTATACAATATATACTCAGTAATACAAGATAAACAAAGATAATATTATGGCCCTTGCAATGGATCAAAGATTTATAGCACAGTATTTTTCAAAATTATGATGATAGGACTGCAAATTGTGTTTTTTTTTTTTCAGTGCTAAGCTATTTAATTTCATTATGAATACTTATGGGTTTATGATGATACAAAATATAATTGTTTAACTTTAACAACTGGACGCATGTTTATGTTGGGTTGGACAATAATCAAAAAGTTGTCCTTGTTCACCACAATATATGGGAAATAATAATAATACAATACAAAACAGTATATAGCCAAACTACGCACTTTTTGCTAAAGCTGTTAGTCATAAAGTTTTTGTGGCCCTGGTACAACATAAACAAAATAGTTTTAACTCAAAAACTGCAGAAACCTACCAGACCAGGTACCTCAGCCTCATGTCGAGATCTTGGGACAAAAGCCAGTCTTTCTTCATTTTGGATCCAAATTAAGTACTTGTTATTGGCGTTGGGCGAGAAATTGATTTATCTTAAATAAAGATTAGCTGTGTCATTGGGCCGTAAATGCCAATAACAAATCTGTTTTGGCAAAGAGGCGTCAACAAAGGCTCAGACCAAGTGCCAAACAGCTGCTGTACACAAATTAATCCTGGCACATTGACTCATACCAGCACTATTGGTTTGTTTAGATTGGGCAAACAAGAAATCATTTACACTCTCACACCTTTTAGCTCTCAAAGTCAATCATTTTTCTCCACATCATTGACTGTTAGATTTGCAGCTGAAGCACTTTTATGCATAATCAATAAAATGGATTTTCAGACCAACTAATTTTCTTCAACTTGCTTCGTAGAATACAGTAAACAGGTTATTTGTAAGTGACTGCACAGTTAAGATACATACTCATAATAATAGGCTATAATCTATTGTTACCTCCCGCCAAGGGAGGAGGTACTGTTTTCCCTAGCATTGTGTGCGTGTGTGCATGTGTGCGTGTGTGCATGTGTGCGTGTGTGCACGCAAAAACTGATTTGGATGAGGCAAGCTGAGGAATGACACAAGGAAGAAGTGATTCGATTTTGGGCTGGGCCTCTCTTGTATGAGAGCCTCTCTCCCTCCCCCACTGTCCCTACCCCACTGCCCCTACCCCTCTGCCCCTACGCCTCTGCCCCTACCCCTCTGCCCCACCCCTCTGCCCCTACCCCTCTGCCCCTACCCCACTCCCCTACCCCTCTGCCCCTACCCAACTGCCCCTACCCCTCTGGCTGTAGTAGGGTTAAATGTCCATGAGATTGCCCCAGAGATTAGTTTTCATCCTCAAATGTCTGTTCTATTCATGCAAATGAGAAATTATTTGAAAATATCCTGGATCCACACAGATTTTTTTTTTTTTTTTTTATGGTAAAATAAACAAAAAACATCTTATGAGGTTATTAAAACTATAGAAACAATAGAAACAACAATAATAGCCTCATAAAACAATGTCATCTGTCACCTGATGACTAGGTAACTGTTGCAGTACTGCAACTTTGGCGGCACGCCAAGGAAACTAGCTCCCTTGCTTTCTAGTTAGTAATTAGACCAGTCAGTCAGCTCTGGCTTCTGTCAGGTTTGAAGATAGGTCAGACAGACAGTGATGTTGAGATGAAGTTTGTGGAGTTAAACAAAGTAAAAATAGAAAACCAATGTACGACAATAGTGAAATACCGTAAAGTCATTTTGAAAGCTTTTTTACTCTGCCGCAATTCTTAACATTTTTGCAAGATATTGTTACTGTTGAGATGCAAAATGTTTATAGAGAGTGAATATTTAGAATTACATATTAGTGACATTTCTCTTATCTCAAATGTTCATGTTCATCATTTTTTGTGGATCAGGTAAATCAGAGCATTTTTACACATTTGTACCTATTTCTATACAGTTTATGTGAGTGCATCTAAGTGAAAGAGACAGATTCTTAAGCCCTCTGAATGCACTTTGAACCTCCTGAGTTCACAGATAAATCGATGAGTCACTGAACGGGGATATTTTAGTGATCGCTCTCTTTCTACCAATAATGGCGTGTATTCTGAAAAGACTGATGTGGTTTTTCACCAGACACCTGGCAGCTGCACAGCCACAAAGACATTAATGTGCACACACAAAAAAGTGACATAGATTCTTTCATCATTCCCACAAACAGTAACATGATTCATAGCTGACAGGTCTGTAATGTCTTTCCATCAAACATCCTGGCTGCGTGTTTAGAGTGCTTTTGTGCACTTCATCAGTTATACTGTCTCCCCAGTTTCTGACAAAGAGTAAAAGAATAAAATACTTTTGGTGTGGAGCCGGATCGCCACCAGGACACATGTATTCCTAACCAGTGTGAGATGTAGGGACTTTGTCAGTGGATAAAGCATTTACCCCTAAACTAAAAAATGACAGACTCCTGCCCCGGACTGGACACTAGACTATTGAGACAGAGTAGAAATGCCTTGGCAGAGGTCTGCTCTATATGAGTTTGTTGCTTTTAGGGCTGCACAATATTTTGAGGAAAGTTCAATTAAGCAGAATTAGTTCCTTTATTTACTACATATTTAGATTTTAGCAATACAGATATTGCTTTTGCTTATATGGCAAAATCTATTATTTTGCAATATATTGTGCAGCCCTAGTTGCTTTTTAGCCTTCATTTTAAAGATGTATCTATCAAACACCCCAGCTGCTCATTTAGTGTGTTTTCACACATCAGATATCTTGGGTTCCCAGTTTCTGACAGAGAGTAAAAGACCCGGTGGATTGTGGAAGCTGCTAAAATCGGTCTGGGCAGTCAGTATGTGTTTTAAAGCTACCTGTCCTAGTTATCCAGGGCTAGGGATTTAAGCGCCAGTGTGAGGTAGAGTCTAAGCAGTAAATTATTCAATGCAGTTTCCTTTAGACATACCCACACTGTGCCACTTTTAACACACACTCTCATGCAAAACAGATGAAAACATGCATGTCTTTATAAAGAGACATCCCCTGATCAATACTGAGTAGACCAAATCACATCTGTCTTCTCTAATAACCGGAGCTGGCTCCACAAGGACTTAAACAGAGAGTGAAAATACACAGAATCTGTCAGCCAAGATTTAAGCTGACCAGCCACTACAAAAAACGATGTCATTCAGTCAGCAGGAGAGGTGCATTGTTACAGAAGTGTCACTTGAGGTTTTAAAATCTTCTGCACCAGTCAGCATCTCTTCAGAATATAAATTGTAGTTATACACAAATATATATTTTTCACGTTTCAAGTTACTTAAACCAGATGCTATTGCTAAGTATGAGATTGGCTATAAATGACTAACTTAACATAGGCCAAAATATCTTAAAGAGTAAAGTCAGTAATGGTCATAGTATAGATGGATAGAGCAATTTCCCATTAACAACATCATCACAGGTTTATGTCCCGTCTGGATGTCTTTACCGTTGAGAAACAGGCCATGGGGAGGTCTGCATTAACTGTTTTAGAAGTGTTGTACTTGCTTTGAAGTTTCATTTTCACTCAAAAATGTAGAAGGCTGAATTTACATATAGTTTCAGCATTTATAAACAATGAACGATCATCCATCAAGGATTATTGAGGACCTGTTCTGCACCTATCCCTTGGTGTGAAATCATTACATCTTACACCAGTTCTCACTCTGAAGACCTGACATATTTTTAATCTTAGCTAGACAATATTGCTTATCAACAAATGTCCCTACTGGACACACAAATGCATCACTTTTGTTTTCCACAATTTGATTTCCTCTTCTTTATCAGTGCATTTTTTGGTCTGATGCATCCAATTGGCTTACACTTGTTACTGTGTATACAGATTCCACTGTGACCTGGACTTTCTGCAATGCCATTTACTGCTGTTGGTCTGTTTAAGATGAGTACACTACATCTATTTCAATTCATTTCAGTTTTATTTATATAGCCCTATATCACAACACAGTTACCTCAGAGGGCTTCACAAAAAGAGCTGTATGTAAACAATAAACAGGGTCATTGCAAACAGATAATAAACAATCAATAACACACAACTGTCCCAGGACATCCTCTGTCCTAAGACCCTCCATCGCGGTCAGGAAAAACTCCCCCCAAAAAAACATTTATGGGAAAAAGAGAAACCTTAGGGAGAACCACATGATAGAGGGATCCACTCCCAGGATGGACAGGCTATAGATGTGTCCAGGACTGATGGATGAGGTCCTTGTG
>JAVQKC010155009.1:0-11319 GCA_036025475.1 Philypnodon macrostomus
CACATTCAACACAGGGTCAAAAAAATGCAATGAAATGCTTTGGATCGGAAGAACCGTTAGACTCGCTAAGATACTCATGAAGTACTAGTAGCATGCAATAATAGTACATGGTAAGAAAAAAGTGTGCAAAAAAGAGATAAGTGACAATATAATAAACATATTATAAAAAGTACAATAAAAATACAAAGGTGCAGGTAGGAATAAATAAGGTGTAAGTAGAGTATTTCACAGGTGGTAAAATACTTCAGATGAATTTTGTATTGCACATGATATAGTATTGCACATACATGATACATTAAAATACTGCAACAGCAGTAAACATATTATGTAACCATAACATCTCTTTAAAATGCACGATTCAATGAAACAAATTAGAGACACAATCCCAACAGTTTATTGGGTCATTAGCTTTATTAAATGTATATTAAATAAGCTGTTTTGGTGTAAAATGGCTAAAGCTAGCTTCGCTTGTACAAACAAATATATTCCCAAAGGTAAACCAGCTGTAATAACCCAGTCTATTTAGTTCATTAATGTGAACTGTCTCAGTGTTTACAGGCCAACATGAGAGCTCCTTCAACCTGCAGAGAGGCAAACACCCTGCTCTGCACCGGTCAACTCAAAACAACAATAAACCAACTGTGTGCACGCACAACCACTGGGACTCAATGCTCACAACACAGGACAAGCTCACATCTTATTGCACACACAATAGCTGATGGGACTACATAGGACATAGAATTCTGTTTATAGCACATTTGAAAGAAGACTCAAATATTAACTGTTAAACTTCCACAAGAACCATGTGCTTGCATGTGTTTGTAGAGGTAAGCGGATTTTTTCCATACATTTTGTTTTGTGCAGGGGATATTATACTGTCTAAAAAAAACGCAGTAATTTTCCTTCAATAGCGATTAATTGTGCCTAGAATGCTCATCTCAGTGCATCCCCCCTATGTAAATGTTGTGAAAGGAGCCAATTAGGAAATTTATCTTGTCTGCAGGGCGGGTAATAGTTTAATGCCAGACATATGTTGGAGAGCCCGGCGCTGTAATGTGTCACATGTGAGGCTGTGGGTTCCCTCCAGTGCCGGGGCGGTGTGTGTGTGTGGGGTGGGGGGGTCTGAACGTGCTTGGTGGCAAACATTTGTTTATGTTTTATCCTGGTGCATCATTTCAAAGGGCAGTGCTCATGTCCCAGTGTGGGATTCACAGATTGGAAACACATTGGTCGCAGCGGGACTGTGTCAAAGCAGCAGTTATGTCATGTCTGTAGAGAAAAGAGAGGAGGCTGTATGAAGTTAAACAGGGAGTCATCAGCTTAAATGATTTCACTTAAAGCTTCTATATTATGCTTTTTTGCATATTTTGGATACATTTAGGTTACCAATTTACGTTTGTTTTGTGGAGCTCTCACTTGGGCTCGATGAGAAACCTTCTGATTCGACACCTGTCTCTTTAAGACAAAAACTAACCATTTGTGCCGGTTTTCTTGGATTCCAAAAAAACAAACAAACATTTAACCACCATATAAACAAAGCCTTGAGTCCCTCACAGCCAAACACACTTCTTCTTGGAGAGGAATATACCTCAACATAATTAATTACTCAAACATGCCCGAATGAAACAAAATACAACTTTGAGTATGTGTTTGAGGTAGACACAACATGGTTAAAAGCTCAAGTAAATTTTGCAGAATATAGGACACCACTGAGGATATCTTCTATAAAACCAAAGTCTCATTTAATTTAGAAGAAGTGTTATATAAAAAAAATAATAGTAACTTAAAATATAACTTGTTGCTTGTTGTTGCAGCCACAGGACACACTCTTGAAAGTTAGAATAATTTAGCTATGGCTAACAATACACAGAGTTGCTGGGTTGTATGTTCTAGAATATGATGATGTCATACCCTAATCATAATTGATCTGCTGCTTTGTTTTCCATCAAAACAACAAATGTTATTTGATTACTCTCCATTTTGCCTTTTCGAGTCATCTTCAGAAAGCTGTGGACGTTATAGTGAGTTGAGCATTTTCAGAAATAGTGTTGTCTTGCAGATTTTCATTAAGAACCTCAAAGTTTTGTGCCTACAACTTATGTGGCTTTGATTGTATTTGTTTTTTGTTTTCACAAGAAAATGGCTTGTTATTAAATATGATTATGTTAACCCTCAGGGCACTCATTCTAATTTATTTATTTTTATTCCTACAGTGCTATGGGGGGCATAAGAAGACATTTGTTTTGTTTTTGATAAAATCATTTATTTAATATGCAAATTAAGAAAAACAAAGTGATAAAAAATGGTCATTTGCCCTATAGGGGAGCAAGAAATTGCCAACAAGGTTTTGGTGGGAAAAAAACACATAGAGGTTTAAATAAACACCTATTTACACCTAAAATTTTAACAAAAGCATCAAGAGTATCTCACAGGGTCACTGCATTTGATAGTGATATAACAGGGATGAGTTCAATTATGTATACATTACTTATTTTTACATATATAGTCTGGATATGACATCTGTAGTATTTGAGACAAACTACACACTGATAGGAAAATGGGCTGCTAAAAAGACATTATAGAATGTAATATAGTGAATATATAGTACAATATAGTGAATTATTTTCTAAATATTCTGCTGTATTGTTCAGAAGTAGCCGGCCAGTATAAAGGGTGCTGAAGTAATCATTTGCCAATAAATGCAGTGTACTGGCCCTTTCTTCAGATAGTTGAATCGTGTGTATCATTGACAGTTACTGTTTTTTGGTCAAATGCATGATGACACACTAAAACAATATTTTTATTTTATTTAGCCAGTTAAGTTAATTGAGAACACTTTCTTATTTACAATGACGACCTGAGGCAGCAAGAGAGGCAGATAAAACAACAAAAATACAACTTACATCATCAATACAGTGATATATATACAAGGTAAATGAGTTTATATATACAAGGTTAAGGAGTTCTTAAAGAAAATATATGTGAATTTAGTTTTGACCTGTCTCTGTCTCTTTGCCCTGGTGTAGGCAAAACTCCACAAATATTCAGATGTATTGACTTTGTTTTGTAAATCCGACCTCATGTGGAGATCCCTCTACTCAACCTTAGGCAGATGCTGGTGAGTGTTTGCAATGAAACCCAATGTTAAGCTTAAATGATCCAAATAGCAAATTCCTTTTTCAGAGCTAAGGAGGCCATTAGTAAACCCAGTGTGTTTTTAGTGGTCTTCTTTATTTCCCGACACAGCGGATATGGAGGGTCTGTGCACATGCTTAACAAGGCTTAATTAATTGCTGCCTTACAAATGAGTCACACTACCAGAGCAATGTCCTTGAACGCACCACCCCAAAGCAGGCGGAAACGTCCCATTACAATTGCACACAGACCACATTCTCATTCCATAGACACATATGGGAGTGTGAGGAGGGGTGTGAAAAGTGAAATTGTCTGTGAGCTTTGATGATGTGATTTTGTGATTGAACTGTGGCAGGATTCAACTGTGTTTTATTAAAATGCAGATTACCTTCACAGCAAATCACATTTATCCGTGTCCCGAAAATTATAATAGACCAGGGTTTATTATACCAACAGAGTGTCTTAAAGCGGCAGTGTGTAATGTAAAGTCAGAGTGTCACTTTAGTTTAGTTTTTATCAATTTTGTTGATTTTTATTTTAACAAATTACTACAAAATAAGGGTGTACTTTGAAGGTTTTCTGGGACAAAACCAACACAAATGGTTTGTTCTTGTCTTGAAACAGGAACAGGTGAGACGTGTCTAATCTGAACTCCACAAAACAGCTTTTATTAGATAAATATTGTGTATTTGAGGTTGCAAAACATAAAATGGTAAACTAAATGTACCCAAAATAGACTGTGAAATATGAAAAAAGCATAATTTAGGAACTTTAACATGACATAAGGAGAACCACTAAAATTCACTATATGCTTACATAAAATCCAACTGGCCACAGTGGCTAGTAAGAATAAAAGTGTTACTAGCCTGAATTGAAATCTACACATTTAGCAAATTTATCATCATTGCAATATCAGCAAACACAATATCCATATCATAATGTCAAAGTGATCATGGTCTGTGGTCTGTCATAGATTTATACTGTTTATACTGTCAAAATGTTGGCATTATTTCTTGAATTTAGTCTTACTTTAGTATTTATTTGGAAGTAACTAGAAAATAAAATAACTATTTCTGCTTAATTAAAGTCAGATGAAAAAAATACATATTAAACATGGTTATCAAAGATACATTTTTTTTATTTATCTATTTTTGTATCCCAATCTCTTCATGACATAAGTTGGTGTTTTCCATTTGCTTTGTTTACTGCTGTTTGTGTGCAGAGGAGTGTGTCCAGTAGCCGTGGCTGGACATGGCGCTGGGCAGGGCTTTCATTTTTCTCCCCAAGGTGAACCATGGAAGAGATCAGTGGCACTAAACCCCGGGAATTACCCTAGATATTGGCCCCCTGTGCTCTGCAAATGAAATCCTGCCGTTGCCAGGAGGAACATGGTGGTTAACACTCCTCAAATCAGTTTTTGTGCAGACCACAGCTGGCGTAAAAGGCCCACGGAGGGGGGGCCGGAAAAGTGCTTAGAAGACAGAGAAATGGCTGTAGACGTTTTAAAATATGCCGGGTCTTTTTCTCTACTTTAGTTCATGGGCCGGACCACATTTTGGTTCTGATGGCAGAATTTGGTAGTGATTTTTTGTTTTTAAATACACTTTTCTGAGTTGTTTTGTGTTCTGAAAATGGGATATAGGCAGAGGAGGATAGTTACATGTTAGTTAGATACTTTGTTAGTTGTTTTGTGTGGACATTTGTGACAGTGTGAGTAGTCGTAATGAGGAAGAAGCCAGTGAAATGAGAGCCAGGGTCCAGCTGTCTGGGGTCTGGACTCAGGGGTCCTGGATACACAGAGAGGGGCTGATTGTTGAGATAGAAATCAGTCAGTGTGATCATAACCTTCACAGTAACCTGACCAGCTGTTAGGTGTGTGTGTGTGTGTGTGTGCGTGTGTGTGCGTGTGTGTGTGTGTGTGTGTGTGGGGGTGGGTGTGTGTGCGTGTGTGTGTGACTTATTTAATATTAGTAAAACCTCATCCCAATGCTACACTGTAAAAAGTAACATGTCACAAAGTTATCTGACTTCATTCTATAATTTGTTCTAACACAACGTGGGTTTTAAACTACAACTCACACTTGATTTGAAGGTTTTATTTGTTTGTTTGGTTTATTAGAGCTTATTGGTTCTTTTTCTGGGATGCTACCATTTGTCACACTGGGTAGACTACTGTATGTCTATGTATACTCCCCCTGCTGGTCATTATTTACATTTTTAAATCTCTAATTTGATGAAACCCTAGCAGAAACATGTATTTGGCCTTTCTGTAAACTATATGCGTGTGAAATAACCCTATGCATTGCTATGTATACACAAGGGCATGTTTGTTTGCTGACTAAGAATCTATGTTTAACTGTACCATAACTTCCACATTAGTAGCCTACATAGTGAAGCAAGCTAATTAAGTGGAAAATTAATTATGGCTAACTTATTCACCTGTCAAACCGACACTGCACACGATGAAACCCTACACGTTGTCATATCTCAACACTCACTTGCACTGCCATCTCACTTTCTCAGTCTCACATGTGTTCACGGACAAACACACACACCTTATTTTTAGCACCCTGATCACGGCATAAATACGGTGGCCCGGAGGTGCAGCATGAAAACTATTTTAGTTTAGTTATTTTAGAAAAACTGACAAAAAAAGAAAGAATTGAATCTCTTAAATGTAAAAAAAAGACTACATGAAAAAGCTTGTCACTTCCTTAGCATTAGCCACATTAGCTTTTTATCAGGCAAGTGGAAAAAAACACAGATTTATTTTAAGGCTTTGGTTTCCCTGCATGAACTGCTGAATGCTTTTCTGTAACATTTGTCATTTTTGTTTTTCTTTAAGTATGCTTTTGAAATTTGAAACATGGCTTTGCTTTTTCATAGAATATGTTGCATTCATTTGACGGGTTTCTTTTTAAGATTTTTTTTACATATGCTTTTTGCCTTTTGCTTTTTAGTGGACAGATCATTTTGGATTATGCATCTTCTGAAATTGGGACATGGTTTGATTTGCCTTATTGGTCTATTGAAAATTTGTAGAAATTATTATAATTTTTGTATCCATATAAAAGTTAATCTTCTTTCATTTTTCAAGTGAACAAAAACTATTTTCATGCTGCACCTTTGGGCCACCATACTTAAGTAAACCCATCTCCCTTTTGACCACCCCGCACCACTGTGTCCCAAAAATAGCAGTTGGCACATCTACTTAGCCTCGATGGCAGGGATTGAGCACTCCTAAATAGATGCAAGTATGTTTACCCATCACCAGAATGAAAACAGCGCTAATCTCCAATCAAGTCCAAAAGACAGATAGTTAGCAAGGAGCACCTTAAAATATCCCAGAGGGTAATACATGCCCAGCTACGATCAGGCTTATCTTTGATCTAACTCTACTTTGGCCCAAGTGGACAGAAAATGATTAGCACTCGTGTATGGCGATTTGGGGCCGCGCTGGATATAGCCGAAGTGAAAGGACATGATATGATGAGCCCGGAGAATTAGTGCATGCTCCACAGTTCAGAGAGATGGAAAATACAGAGCAGTTGGGGGTGTTTGGAGAGCTTAGCTGGAAAACATAGTTACAACAGACATGACTGGCTGATGACCTTGGCAGTTCTTTCATTGGCTTTGTGGAGACACTTGGGATTATGTACAAGGAGGACAGTTCAGCTGAAGGAAAATCATCAGCCAAGGATTATTTACTATTTATATGCTTTGAGTGTTGGATGGAAGTAAGCCAGTTGGTCAGAGTGGAAACATCAATGGTTCAAAACTATGCCAAAATAATGTAAGCTATTTAGGTAGCACTCACTAGCTTAAAAATAGCAACACGTTAACGGTAGCTGGCATTAGCTTTCTACAATGAAGATATTCAAGTAAAACATGCTAAAATATATTTGAATGTGCTATTTTTAGTCATTTTGACCGATGCAAGAAAACAAAGAAATCAAATATACACTACATCCTACTATAATTGCAGTTTCTAATATCTTTTATTTTGGTTTTGAAAAAAATGTATTCTGCCGACATGACTTAGGGACAACACAACCAACTATCATTGGCACATGGTAACTTTTGGCACAAGCTAAATTTTGGTGTATGCTAACTTTCTGCACTTTTGAACTTTTCGGGTTTGTGTGGCTTTTCAGCGTCTTCTCTGGTGTTTCTAAATGGTTTACTACTATGAGAGATCAGCCTAACATCTTTGTATAGAATAGAAAAAGAGTTAGTAGCAGCTTGCCACGCTAGGACAACACCACCAACATTTGGCAAATGTTAACCTTAGGTACATGCTAAATTTTGAACTATGCTTACTTTCGACACATGCTAACGGCTAATTTTAAGCTCATGCTATTATTTATTTATAATATTTATAGTGGTTTCATGCTGAGAGCATAAACATGTTTTTTTTTTTAATGAAAACCTAAATTTCATATACTGAGTGTTTCATTTATACACCATTAATCATATTTTGAGAGCCTGTCATAAGTGTGGATGTGTAGAACAAATGATAATCCTCTCTGCATGTACATTTTTGGTCCTGGATATTTCTCCTAAGCCTTACACAATCATTGCAAACACATCCATACATTCTGTCAGCTGAGACACTCCTATCTGTGTGCTGATTTATAAAAGCAGAAAGACAAAAGCATATTTGTGTTCCAGTTTGAGTCTGGGGCTTTCTTTTAGGTCGTAACAGTGAAATATGGGAGCTTAAGTCCACACGTATCAGATGGACTATTACGGCTGATGTATGGTTTCCGTAATTGTTGTGTTTTGAATGGTCTGTACAGTAACAGCCTGGTGAGAAGATGGTGCTTTATGTACCTCTGGGATGTGTTGTTGAGGTTTTCTTTGGCAGTGGGTCTATGCGGACCGTGGAGCTGCAATATTAGCTCTCAACATTTAACTTCTTGTCCATCTAGTTCACATTAGCACTTTTATTTTGGGCCCGCTCCAAGATACCATCATATTGAGTTTTCAGATTCAGTTTCACAAAGCAGTCTGATCTCAATGGAGAAGAAATACTTATGTCATTAATGAATGAAAAGGGCAAGTTTTAATGATTGTGTCATGCATATGACCAGTCCATCAAATGACCAAACACCATTCACCTGACAAGGTACAGTAAGAATAAAAGATTTCCATCATCATCTGCTCTGCAACTCAGGATTTTATTGAACATATCATTCAAAAAAATATTTATCATATTATTTCCTTGATAAATTGAGTAAAATTTGCATCAATAATCAACAGATGCCCACAGATGAATCCTGAGGTTAGCTAAACGGTATTCTTTATTATAACACAGGAATCGACTATCAGTAATGGGAAAATACATGTCAAAGGTGTTATCCACAGAGTTCCTAAAATACAATAAAAAGTTATACATTTTTAAACATGCTTTATCTGGTCTATGATGTAAAGTAGTCCCTCCCCTGGCCTAAGACTTGACTACCAATAGTAGTCAAGTTCTATTTTAGTCCCCTCCCTGGCCTCTACAGATGACCTACTTTACTTTACAAATATATATATATACATACATGTTTATTTTAAGCATTTTATTTTTGTATTTGGAACTTTTTCTAATTTTAGGAAATTTTCCGACTGAGGGTTTAATTCTTGGGCAGACTGACTGTGACCACTTTGAGTGAAGTCTGTGTGTACCCACCAAGCTGTTTTCAGACTTTGCATACTGTATTGCTTGACCTCCATCTTGACTTTGCCGAAGAAAGTGGGTACGTAGTGATGAAAAGCTTTTAGTCAGTGTAGCCCTAACCATTTTACTACCATGCAACCCTGATAACTCATAATAAACATTGCAATATTATTGTTTTAGCTTTACAAAGTATATATTTGCATAGAGCTGATTTACCATATTGAGCCCTTTTGTCATGGGTGCATTTGCTGTGAGGATGTTACCGTAGAAGGAGCAAATTTGCCATCTATGCTCAGCGCATCAACTAACATAGAAGTGCTTCCTGAGGCTAAAAAGTGGCTAATGTTTCAGGCAGTGCCAATAAGTCTTTGATATTCCGCAGATTAGCAGTCAGTTTAGAGCTATTAGCTAAGTAAGTGTGCATAAGCAGAGCACTGGGCCAAATTGGGGTTTTTCCATTGCATGCAAAGTGGAAACTGGTGTTCTTTCTTCCAAATGTTTTAGAGGAGTCTACCTTTTTTTTGGCAGTACAGCAAGTGTTCCACATATTCTGTCTTTTGGTGGACTTGTACTGGCACGGCACCAAATATAATAAGTAAGGGGTGACTTTGAGGTTAGACAATGGTAGTGAGAAAAATGTACAGCACAACAACTGCAAACAAACAAACAGAAAATATTGGTTTTAAATATTTCCAATAGGATTTACTTGCCCAACAAAGAATGCCGATCTCTGGGGTAATCTAAAACAGTGTACTCAAAAGTAGGGATAGACCGATATTTTATATATCTTTTTATCTTATATTTACAATTTTGACTAATATTGCTATCGGCCGCTACAGATTACCAATGTTAACCTGTTGTTCAAAAATATTTAGTATTTAGGTTTAGAAACAGCCAGAGAAAGAAAAGCCCATTAGAAATTCCTAAATTTAGTCTTTTTTATTATATTTATTGCTTATTTGATATATTTAAAGCCAATATCTCTATGATGATTACTTAGTTTCCAGAAACATTGCCTCCTAAAACAGGTTTACAAAATATCAAAATCGGTATTGGCCAAATTCCTACTATTTACAATTGTGAACTTTTCTCCAGATGCAAAATTATAAAACAGCCGCGGACACTATCTACCAGCATATCCAAAATCTGGAAAGTATTTCTCCAGACACACCTACAATTATTCTAGGTGACTTCAATGGATGCTCATTAACATCAGCCCTGCCCCATTACGATCAATATGTGAAATGTCACACAAGCAAAAACAATTGATCTGTGTTATGACAATATAAAGAACGTTTCCAAGGCCATAAGAAAACCCCCTATTGAAGCATCAGACCATGCCTTCTTGCTCCCAACTTATAGGCCAAAATTAGAGTGTGGGATGAATACAGTAATATGGCCTTACAGGGCTGTGCTGACTGTGCAGACTGGAACATATTTGAGCGTACTGATTTCAATGAATACACAGAAGCGGTAACATGTTCTATAAACATCTGTGTAGAAAATGTATTCCCCACTAAGCAAATCAAAATATATGCTAACACTAAACCCTGGCTAACTGCAGACATTAGAACACTCATTCATTTCACACTTATTTGAAAAGGAAAAAGCTTCTAAACAAAATGACTTGGTTTAAAGGCAAACAAATACAAAAAGAAATTCAAACTAAAATGAGTCAAGCAGAAAGAAACAAAGACAAAGTTCAACAACTACTAATAAACAACAATGGAGGCTTAGCATGACATAAAAAACAGTGGTTGGCATGAACCAAACCAACTCTGCATAAACACAAGGCTTCCTTTTTTGCTCGATATGAATCTGCTCACAACCTCAGCCCTGAGTCCCAAACAAATTGGAGAACTGGTGGCTCTCCTAACATATCAACAAGAAAAGCAGCATGTGTTTTCCATTATCAATATTAAAAAATCCTGTGGGCCTGATGGACTTGATAGTGTCGCACTTAAAAAATGTTGCATGAAACTAAGTCCTGTGTTACATTTACAGTTAATACCCAATATTTGGAAACTGTCCAAGATTGTCCAAAGAAAACACATGCATCTGAGTTATGCAACTTACCTAGACCTAGACCTCAGTAACTATGAAGTGTTTTGAGAGACTGATGTTATATCACCTGACACGGACAGTCACACAGATGCCCTGCAGTTTGCTTACAAAACAAAACAGTGTTGAAGATGCAACAGTGACCCTGCTCAACCATGTTTACAAACATCTTATGTCAGGATACTGTTCGGAACTGACATTCCTGCTGCTAAACTGAGCAGTCCGGGAGACAACCACACTCTGATAAGGTGGATATACAACTTCCTCAGAGACAGAAGACAGTTTGTAAATATACAGAGTCACTCCTCCACAGTTATAACCATGAACACTGACATGCCACAAGGTTGTATTCTCTCGCCTTCACTTTTTGAGCTGTATAACGACGATTGTGTTAGTCACAAAAACAACTGACTTTAACTGACTGTATATATATATATATATATAAAACCCCAGTATAT
>JAVQKC010155024.1:0-19799 GCA_036025475.1 Philypnodon macrostomus
CAAATCCAAAAAGTTAAATGTTTGTCATGGTTTGGGGGCGGGGCCTCTTAATTGCTCGTTAACAATATTAAAACCCTTAGAAATCACACAATGTCTGATTAAGGTGCTCGTTGGTGCCAGTTGTGGCAGACGTATGGGGCAGACGTATGGGACAGACTTATGGGGCAGACGTATGAGGCCATAGTTTACTTCACAGTTCCTCTTCCTTTATTATATGCCATACAATACCTTATGCTATGGTTCCTAAACTCGTTATTAAAACATTTAAAATATTTTTGTCTGTACACTGCTTGACCAGCCAGAATGAGAGAAAAGTGACCAAAGAGGTGGATGTTGGAAGTACTGGTTTTGACTATAGCAGGTTGCAGCACCGGCTGTAGGAGGGCCAGTTGGTCCCTCTCCAGTCTACAGTGAGTGGCTCTTAATGGACAGGTTCTTGAGTGCGCTTCATTTTAGACTCATTTTGCCCAGGGTCGATAACAGCTGGGACTGCATGTACGGACCCCACTCAACACAAAGACATGAGCTCAGAGTGGAGTGATGTGAGAGGGTCAAAGCAACCGACTCATCAAACACACACTGGTTCAATGGTGCTTGTGTAAATGGTCAGGTTTCCGGTGAGGGGTTAAAACAAGGAAACGGATTTATGTAACAATGCATTTAAAGTACTGTGGGTTCTCTCTGGTTGTCTATCTGTGTGTCAGCCCTGCGACTAACTGGCTATTTTCCAGGGCATGCCCCACCCATAAATGCTGAGCTAGGTACCTAACATAAGAACATAAAAATGTGTTCTGTCCATGGACCACTCCCACACACTTTTTAAAATTCAGTCTTAATAATTACAGCTGTCCCCTCTGCTGATATCTCAGAAAATGATATCACTTCCTGCATTCACACTCTGTGTCTGTGCTAAGCGTTTGCCGTCCCCAGGAGCTTACTGATGCACTCTTCTTTTAGCCCATAGTTCACACATTTGTATTGCATGTAAGCATACACTTAAAGGAGAGGCCAGATGGGCACAGCTGTGACCAACTGACATTTTTAAAATATATATATATATATATATGTGTGTATTTTGCACGCACCAGCTGTTGAGCCGTTACAATGTGGGCACGTTTGGTGGGCTTTTAGGAGAATGAAATTGCACTTACAGATTAGCCCTATACAGAGAACATGTATGGTTGGCTCTTTGACGGTATAAAAAAATATACCAAAAAAATTGAATAATAATAACAATTGGGAGATAAGAATGCATGTCATACTGTACAGTGTAGGGCCTAACACATGCCACCAAAGTCTGCTCCTCTAGTTGTATCGGCTACTTCAAGAACATCATAGTGAATGTATTTACAGTTATTTCTTTATGGACATCATAGCAATTTGCTAAGAACATTCCTTTGAGTCTAAAATGTTAGCATTGCATTAGGCATTGCTGAAAATCTAGAGATACCCTCTTATAAGTGTGGAGCCATCAGCGGGATACGCTCAAGAAAATGGCCAGCATCACAAACCATATTAATAATGCATTGAATTTATATAGCACTCTTTTCAGCACTCTCTCACTTTATATAAGCAACTTTTGTAGCCGCAGCTGCAGTGTTTCAGACTGACATACACCAACCACCACATCCACCATACACACTGATACAAAGACAAGGGATAGGGGGTCAACAAACTTTTGATTCAACTTTTTGATCAACATTATTAAACATGTGTTCAGTGATGCTGCAATACTCTCTTGGCTAAAAGACTGAGGGTTCAATCCCCAGACTGGACAAGCTCCGGTTTTATTGTGTGTTCCTGTTCACATTGTGGTATTTTGAACTATAACTGTCTGTATATTTGGTGGTACTTCACAAATTTCAGAGACATTAAGGTCCCCCTCTGTATAAATGAAGCCCAAAATAAATATGTCTTAGTAATTCATAACCTTGGTAAATTAGCATTACCAATATGCATCGCCAGTTTTCCTATTTCTCTGTATGGTTAAGCCATACAGGTGCCATGTGGTGGACTGATAAATCAAGACAATTTTCAGTTAAGAGTCAGACTTAAAAATAGAGAGAGCCCCCACCCATGTTCGCCTTGAGCCCCAAATTTCTTTATCCGCCACTGTCAATGAAGATGAATGTGGAAGTTCAACCAGGAAGACTGTCTCCTGCCACTCCTTGTCCCGTCCCTCAGCTCACTTCATCTCAGCCAATCACATTTTACTTCCTCATCCACTGAGCCAATCACTGCTCAGCTGCCTGTGCCTCCCATCCATCAGCTGTCTCCAACCCATCACCTCCCTCATCTCCCTATCTCATGCTTCTCTGTCCCATCACGTCCTCAGCAGCAGAGTCATTTAACTCTCCACAGCTCAGAAGAACCTTGTCCCAAGCTTCCCTTCCTCTGCCTCCACCAGTGTCTAAACTCTGGGGGGGAGATTGGCCCTATACCTACACTCTCAACAATGCATCAGTCACCAATGTCTCTCCATGCCTGGGTCTAAGCACCAAATTCTTTTCAAGAAATCTATTGCATCATTATTTTTTCTTCATTTTATTTAAGTCTCTCATGGTTGAAATATATTTTCAAAAACCATCCTTCCACTTTCTTTAAAATGTCTAAAGATGCTCCTAAAAGTACAGTCTACACTTGTGAAAGGATCACTCCATTCACAGTTGAACCCAGCTGGGGTTCACATCAAAGTGCTCTCCAATCTGATAATTGTTATTTTGGTGGTGCCTAATTTAGCATCAGAATAGATTATGGTGAAGTGGTATCACTCAAGAGGGATTTGCACTGAGAACTCCACGTACCAAAACTAAAGAGTACTGCGGGAGGCTTTGGAGACATGAGAGGAATATATGGATCTTAATTTGACTAAACTAAATCAGTTGGTGAATCAAAAGCATCCTTGGGGAATGAAAGCAAATGGTTGTCTGAAATTGTAAATGTATTGTGTGTGGGATAATAGTGGTAAAACATAACATTTACAGTAGTGCAATGATTCTCAATCTGTGGTGTGGGACCCACAGGTGGCACACAGGCTCTTTTTACATAGTAGCTCTTTTGCAGCTCAAATCTTAGTTCCATTTATAAACAATTTTGTTCTTGTGTCAGCCCTGTGTTTGTGGTTTAGTCCTGGTCATTCCTGGTTTAAACCTGGCATGCATACCTGCTGTTAAGTCCTCATTTTAGTTCAGTTATTTGTTTCTCTGCTTAATTTATTTTTAGGTATAGGTTTGGATTTGTCCTGCTTTAGACTCCAACATATATTACATGCAGGGAACATGACGCTACAAGATCCTAATGTTGCTGTGCGGATTACAATGTAACGAGCCCTGGTTTACGATAATGTACTAATATTCTATATTTAGTCTGTTGCTGTCAAGCCATACGCTCTCTACAGCTTGTGCATTCTTTACGACAGTCTGCTTATTTATCTCTCATTTTAATGCCCACAAACATAAAATCTGAAGTGCATGTTCCATAATACGACAGGTGCTATTAAATTATGTGCATTATATTTACGATGAATGGGGCCTTGTTGTGGAACTAATGACTGGCCGTACATACGCTCTGAAGACTATGCTAATTTTGCTCTTTCCAAAGGCCTTCATGTAAAACTATACTGACCTTATACTTCTCCATGAGTTTATTATGTATATGGGTATTCTATGATCCAGCATAATTTCACAATTTGATTACTCATTTGATGCAGTAGTTCTCAGCTTGTAATATGGGTCCTACTATGCGGTCCTTTTGACCTGTGTTTGTTCCTAGTTATTATGGGTTTTAACATGGCTAAGACCTGGTTTAGTCTGACGTTAGAAATGGGTTATTCGTGGTTTCAACCAGGCTTAAGACACGTCATAGTGCTAATTAAGTCCTGGTTTACATTGACCAGTGTCCTTGTTGTGGAACTAAGGACCTACATGTGCTCTGATGACTATGCAAATTCTGCTCTTTCCAAAGGGCTAGCATTTCAAACCATATGCTGACCTCATATCCTCCTCTGTATGTTATGTATGTTGGCATTATATGATTACTCCACCTCAATGCTCAACACCTCAATGCTGAAGCTCATACCACTATTGTAATACATGGAATGAATGCAAATAATATAGACCCATTATTATGTAAAAAAATAAATACAAAAAATAAAAAATTCTTGCAAGAGCTTCATTCACACCATTACAGCATGTATCACCGTGGCTGCAGAGTTAATAAGGTCTCACCAATTGTCCTCAAAAATATCTGTGCAAATCTCCGAAAAGCTAAATAGACATTGATGTAACTGATTTGCAAAATAATCTGTTATTATGTCTGCATTCTGTGATCCAGCATAATTTCACATGACATGATTACTCTGGCCTTTGTGGTTCTCTTCCTTACAAGATTTTTTTTTACTCTGCGCTTTTAGTTGCAATATATGGGTCAGCGGTTGGTGATGAATTAAAAGTGTGTGCGTGTGTCGTAGGGAAGCTGAAATATGGGGACTCTGTGGATGCGTGTGGTATGCAGCTTGATATATGAAAATAGTGCGTGTGCTGCATCCATCTCGGGCGGCCATTCTGTGTCGGCCATAAATCAGTTTCACATCCAGGGCTAGCATAAGAGTGTATACCGCAGAAAACACAGAACACATGTTTAGGGGCCGGGGAGAAAAGTGAAACAGCATAAAAAAGTTGGCAATATTTTTGTTTTTATTTGGTCCTGATCCAGGAGATTAAATTTGATGTGGCTTTGTAACAGTTTACATTTGGGTTAATCATGGTTTAAACCAGACAGAGGTGGGAAGAGTAGCCAATAATGTTACTCCATTAAGAGTACCATTACTTCAAAATAATGTACTTTTTACTCAAGTAAAAGTAAAAAGTACTCATTCACATACTTAGTCGCGTTAGAGTAGAAAAGTACTGGTGAAAAAACGACTCGTCCTGAGTAACTGTTTGAGCGTAATGTCAGATTATTTGCTTAATTTTGTCGTTCACATAAAGCTGTTCTTACATGACACACAGAGGTGGGTAAAAGTACTCTTACTCTTTCTAGATTTACAAGATTTGACTCAAGTAAAAGTCAAAAGTATTGTGCAGTAAAGCTACTCTATGGAGAACAATTTATTGAAAAAATTACTCAAGTAAATATAACTGAGTACTACCCACCTCTGGAACCAGACCTGGCTTAGTCTAGACATAGTTTTTATCAGTTATTCTTGGTTTAAACCTGGCTTAGACCTGCTCGGATACAGTCAATTTGATGTGTGAAATTTGGAACCTATTTGATTTGCCCTGTCTTAGTCTGGTTCTGGTAGTTCTTGGTTCAAACCTGGTTAAGCAACTGAGGACCTAGATGGAGGAAAGGGGGGATTTAAGCACCCAATTGTCATATGGACAGGTCTGAGCTGTTCAGAAACTGGTCAAATCACTCACAACTCTTTGCATATTTTACAGAGAATGGTGTGAAAATATCCAGTGAGTGGCAGTTCTATGGTCTTTTGGTGCCAGAGGTCAGTGAAGAATGGCCATCAGTGCTTATAGATATATCAAGACAACTCCTGACTTCAGAGAAAAATCTCAAATTCAGAAAATGTGACCCAATCAAATGAAATGAACATATCTTTGTTGTTAAAATGACTGTTTTTCCCAGACGGCACCATGTTTTCTGTGGATCAAGCTGAGGAGACAATAATCTTGACAAGCTTTGAGCGATGAATTTTGTTTTGATGAATCATGCATTTCTCAGAAAAAGCCACAAATGTAGTCTTCCTTCTGTCACTGTTGTCTATGAACACATCCTGGGTTGTGCATCGATCCGTCTGGTTTCTCAGTGCCTCTTCACTTTGTCAAGACATTACTTCTCTGTCATTATACTGCTTTACACCTCAAATAGAGTCTTGGCCTGGACACCTTTGGACTTGAGACAGAGCAAATCTACTGAATGAGAGCTAAAGCTGGGTTTACTGTGAACTGGTTTGCAAGATAACGCTGTTGCTGTGGAAGGTTTCAATTGCCTGTGACCCTAGAATAGGCAGAAGAATGATTCATTAACTAAATCATAATGACTGTGACCCAACTTAGATAATGATCTAAAAGCAGGATTCATCTCCAAACGTTTTCCATTAAGGATCAACACAACCCACTGTTTTTCTGTGCTCAGCTGTCAGCCGGCTACATTTTGTCTCTGGACTCCTCCTGATTTTGACATTTTCTCCTTTGAGCAGTGATTAGGTACCTACAACATGGAAATTCAAGACTGATACAGATTTTTCAATTACCAATTTGACTATATATTGTAACATGTTCTGTGGGCTATGTTTCATGGTTTATACATAAGGAAAGGAAACTAAGGATTTCTTAGTTTTTAGAAATATTTGCTTTTAGTATTAAATATTTGCTTTAAGTATGACATTTTTTTAACAAAATGCAGATTTTTTCTTCTTCCCGGTAACAGGTCAGCGTAACAACCGTTTTTGCAAAACAAGTCATCAATTTATGTAGGCCGATACCGATATATTTGTGACTATCGTCCAATACTAGGACCAACATGAGGAATAAAAATTAAAAAGCCATTGCCCATTGCTCAAAGCGGCTAATATATCCTCTACCTCCACTAAAAAGTCAATAAATACACACATTAATTTGTCACTTATAACAAACATACACTTTTCTATTGTAGCGCAGTGAAACAATAGTGGGGGTTCTCATCCCACATAACAATATCCTGTGTCACTCATTCACACATTCATATTTCATACACCGGTGTTTCCTGTGGGCTCGGTAATAAAGCTGCTCAGATGGGATCGCAGTGTGCACCACGGCAGTCTCTTTGATAGCACCAATACAACGTTCTCAAACATATTCTCGCTGTTCAGGATCAGGTTGCCAAGGTAAATGTAAAATATCTGAATTACTACTGGTGGTTTGATGATTAGATCTTAAATTTGTGATCCATCAAATAATATGGCTTTGCAAGACTAAGGCCCTCCCATCCAGGTTATGTGTGGACAACTGGTGTGGAGTTTATTATTAGCAAAAACCTAAACTTGGGATATAAACCTGCATTCCACTGGTTTTCAATGGCCAACCAATACATCTCTATATTAACTAATAGAATGTATTTTTAAGAAAGTCATTTTGATTATAATACATGACATTTACAGACTCTATCACCCACTAGAAAATGCAATAAAACATTGAAAAAATCATTGAAATGTATAAATACTAACAAAAATATGTATATAATTGCTGGTTGTTCCATGAAGTTGTGCACATGAATTTTTTACTACCATAGCAGAAAAAAAGTGAAAATATTAGGCTATATTAGGTCACCTTTTCCACCACTCTTTTTAGATTTTTGTCTATTTTCTGGTTGACTACAGCCCTACAATTCATCAACTGAACATCCATTTAAGTCCACAATATCTCCCCCAGTCCAGTAGAAAGACTATGCACCGTCATGTCCAATTCACATGGAACTCTAAAGACACTCAGCCTCTCAGCTGTGCTCCTCACTCCTCACTGCTCCACAATGAATATTAAATGAATGGCATCTAACCCCTGCCAAAGCTGTGTGATAAATGAATACAAAAGATGGAGGGTGGCATGGAGAAGAGATGGTTCCTTGTGAGATTCAATTTTATGTCAAACGTCTGCTTCCTGCCCACGGAGGAGTCACCGCATTACAGCCACGGCACTTCTTCAAACTCACAACTTGACATTTTGAAGCAGCTCACAGTGAGGAGCTTCTGTTCCTCTTGATATTCTGATTGGTGATTTGTACACCAATAATTCAATGACACAATAACAATGCAACTTGATCTCAAAGGCAGTAAAATCTTTATGTTGTTTGGTAGGAAGTGGTATTTCCTTGAGCCTATTGTACAGTTCTGGAGTAAGTCTGTAGGCTGTCGGTGCACCTTGTTGGTACAGGCGTGGATTTATAGTGTTCTTTACAATGCTCAAATCTTTCTCAAAGAGCTTACATTTTCCAGTCCATTATTCATTCACTCCACAGTCACACCTAAGCTAATTGTGTAGCCACAGCTGCCCTGGGGCACACTGACAGAAGCGTGGCTGGCAATTTGCGCCTACGGCCCCTCCGATCCCCACCGAACACCAATCACACATACACATTCATTCATAGGCAATGCAGGTTAATTGTCTTTCCCAGGGATGCAACGACAGTGTGTGCTCGGACGGCGGCTCGAACCGGCGACTCGAACCGGTGGCTCAAACCGGAGTCTCGAACCGGCGACTGGAACCGGCGACTGGAACCGGCGACGGGAACCGGCGACTGGAACCGGCGACTCGAACCGGCAACTCGAAACTGCGACTTGAACCAGCGACTCGAACCGGCGACTCAAACCGGCGACTCGAACCGGCGACTCGAAACTGCGACTCGAACCGGCGACTCGAAACGGCGACTCGAACCGGGGACTTGAACCGGCTACTCGAACCGGCGACCCTCTGGCCACTGCCCTAAAATGTATATGTATCAAATGTACATGCTCATAATAAACAGTGAATGAAGGTTGTAATGTTATAAAAGAGAAGCTGATTATTATGAAGAGTGAGCTATCATTCAACGTTAAAGCCATCAAAATTTTCAAAATAATTGAATATATGACCAATACTAATATTTGCTTTACATCAACAGCTAACTTAAAAAAGAACAGTATTCTGTGGGCAATAGCTAAGCATACCGGTCCATTGATCTCATTTTAGATTTCTCCATCTCTGTCAATCTGTTCCTTCATATGCAACAACAGTGAGTCACCAAAGAGATACAGTGTGCTAACTATAATCACTTCTTTTCAACGCTGCTCGGTCCACACATCTACTCAGCAGCGCTCCTCCATTGTCTTATCCTTCATATCTCCAGTAAATACCACATTTACATAGCATCAACCTTCTGCTCATTGTTAGAGAGAGCGACAGTACAGTATAGGGACTTCTTGCTTCATGTCTGTTTGTGTCCAGGCGTAGTGACATTCTGACTATACTAACAGCAGCCGCTAGTCTCGTCAAATCACACAGAAGGAACACACATGCCTGGCCTCGACCTACACTTGTCATGAAGCCAATTTAGAGCAATCAGCCTTGAGCTCCGGTCTCTCCGTCACATTCACTAATCTCACAACTTTGTTTACACTGTCACGGTCTTTTAATGTGTTGTATGTACGTGAAGTATATGTGCAGCCATGTCATAACAGTGCAATGTTTTGTTCTGAAACACAGTGAGACTCCGATATGGCGTCTATTTATTGTGGAAGTGTTGAATCAAAATCAGTTTTAATCAAGTCTGAATTATGCAAAAGTGGTGCACCAGCAGTATAATTGTTTTTTTGAAAGGGACTTGAGGAGGTAGAACGTGTTGCGTGTTGCAAGAAGGTTGGCGGTTTGATTCCCAACTGGTTCATTCTGCTGTTGGGTCCTTGGGCATGACACTTCCGCCCTTGTACCATGAATGTAGAGTATTCTGGGTGCTTTGAAAACTGATAAACAAAACTGATAAATGATTTAAACGGCCATTAAATATTGTGAATACTAAGGTAGTCATTTAGGACTGCATTTTTTATTGTTTTTATTTTTTTAGTGGACATAATGCATGTGAATTGTTTATACACGAATTGAGAATATATATCTAATAAATATACTATATATTTTTACATAGTTACAGAAACGTGTTTGCGGCTACAGAAATAACCTTTTGTGAGCTATATGGATAACTATATTCATTGCTGAATTATATTTGCAATAGTGTCTTTGTTTGATATATTCACACGTTTGACTTTTTATATAACATTTAATGATCTCTCTGACTGTTTGTACTAGCTTTTAATGTTCTCATTCAGAAAACAATACCTTCATAATACAATATAATATGTCTATTTTCTGCTGTTCTGTATTCAGCTCCTGTCTGTTCTCTTGATAATTAGCAGAAGGTCTGTCTTATTAATACATCTGTCATATAATTAGACCCTTGATAACGAGTCTTTGATTGGCATTCACTTCAATACAGTGACATGAATCTGAGTTACCTAGACAGGCTATGATCGCTCACTGGTTTCTGGCCTGTTACAGTAACTATGGGCCTTAGGCTAGGTTATACTGAGGCAACAGTGGCGCAGTGGGTAAGCGTTTGCCCTGCAACCGGAGGGTCCCGGGTAGGTGACCACCTTCAGTGTGACTGTGGAGTGAATGAATAATTATATAGAATCTTTGAGTGTCCTATATGAATATGATGCATCATTATTTTTGTCTTTTTGTCCAGTACTATACCCGCTGTTTTACTTTACCAGGACATACTGTTTTTCTTCACATTTGACCTTTGGTTGAACACGAGATAAATAATTCAATATTGCGACTTGTACATACAAACACAGTGGTCATTCCGAAATATATGCCATGTCTTCATCACTCTGCCCCAGGTCAGTTGTATTACAGAGGTACCTTACCACCAGTGTGTGATTGTGTAGTAAATAGATAATGCGCTCAATTTTAAAGTGGTATCTGATGCATTAACATTCAGATCAGAAATACTACTGTTCCATATGTAATGCTGTGAATAAAATGTGGGTATTTTAAACATTTTCTATTTCACAGGGCAGAAGGCTGAGCAGTAGGCAGAGCACTGAGGTCAGAAATGCTGTTTTTGGTTCTCATTGGCTTTCATTCTTATGTGGCTCAAAGCTTTCAATATTATACACCCGCTAGTTACTATGGCAACCTCAGAAATAATAAAAGAAGAATAAATCTATGTAGAGGCATATATGCAAACAGGACCAAATGTAGCATGAATAGGTAACGTATCGCACATAGACCTGTTGAATGGTACACAAAGTATAAGCTATATATACTGTCCTCTATATACTGCAGGACTAAACAGAGGGGGTCTTTGGGAAAGAGTGATGAAAATGTAGTGAAAATGAATGAGACGTTTCACTAATGAAGCTCATTACTGAGTCTTCTGCTGTAGATTTTCAACTCAATCAATATCAATATTCAATGTATTCAGTTGTTTACTATAGCCGTCAGTCACAATAGTAGGGAGCTCGGAAGGTTACTGTGAATCATCTACCTCATTGTAACGAGCAAGTAGTCAATACTGTCAAATTTTGTATTTATTTTTTTTGTTTCAGCATTGCGGTCACAGGCTGATCTGGATTTTGAAAAATGTCCATAAAAATGATATCAGCCACACAAAAGTACAGTATATACAATCCATTATTTGTTGACTCTGGGGTTGGTGAGTCACCTCTGTAGCCACCGCTGTCCTGGAGCAGACTGACAGAAAAGTGACAGCCATACATCATCAATAACCCAGTAAAACCACTACTAAATTCTGTTGAAAAGGTGGGTAAATTGTCTTGCCCAAGGACACAATGGCAGTATGTACTGGGAAGGGATTAAACCACCAACTTTCTATAACACAGATTTTTTTTTTTTTTACATATTAAAACATCTATGAACCGACCTCCACTCGTACATTTAAACCCACAGTAATACTGAATCCACTGCCTCCGGCTACTCTCACCCGGGTGTTCCACTTTCCCTGACTTTTAGCGGTAATGAAAATGCATCAGAAATAGCTGGCCTACTTTTCTTCTTCAAACTCTCTAATGAATCAGGTGTGGTTGGTTGCATGGTCCCTCCCGTGCTGTAGGGGGCAGAGAGGCTAAAGCGTGTTCAGAAGAGCCGCCAAGAGAGACTGTCATGGACACGACACTCAAAGTGATGCATATTCAACGTGGATATGGATTTAATGGAATGGAAGAATGAGGCTGTCATTTTGGTGAAGAGAGAACTTATCATCAAATCATCTTTAATAATGTGTTTTTGCTGTGTGCATGTCAAAATTTATTTTACTCACTGGCACTATTTTCTCTGTCCATGTATTCTGCTAGATCAGTGGTTCTTAACCTTGTTGGAGGTACTGAACCCCACCAGTTTCATATGCGCATTCACCGAACCCTATTTTTTTTTAAATTCAAAACATAGGTATATGTTTTACTGGTGCACAAAATGAACCGTGCGCCCTGCAGAGGAGAGAAGAAGAACAACAAGAAGAGAGATGAAAGTCACTGTAAGTGATTCTCTCCGGTGGCTCAGCGGGTCGCACGCTGACTATTGAAACTGAAACTTTTACACCACAAGTTCGAATCCAGTCCGTGGCAATTCATTGAACAATTATTAATTAATTTAGTAATTTAATAAATGTGAGTTAATAATAATAATAATACATGTATGTATTATTCATTCACTCCACAGTCACACCTGATGGTGGTAAGCTACTATGTAGCCACAGCTGCCCTGGGCACACTGACGGAAGCGTGGCTGCCAGTTTGCGCCTACGGCCCCTCCGACCACCACCGAACACCACATTCATTCATAGGATTAAGTGTCTTGCCCAGGGACACAACGACAGTGTGTGCTCGGACAGGGACTCAAACCACCGACCCTCTGGTTGAAGGGCGAGCACCTACCCACTGCGCCACTGCCGCCCCAAAGTGTGGCTAGTGTTTAATGAAACTAGGCTCCAGCTTTATCCAGCTGAACACGGAACTGTCCGGACCTGTAGGTTACAAATGGACTCAGAAAGATTTTTGTGTGTGTTTATTATATTGTTTTATTGAAGAAGGAAATGTAAATGATTTACTACTGTTGTAACAGTAATGCTGCAATGTTATTGTGGTATTTATATTTATTGTTGTGGTATTTATATTTGTTGTTGTGGTATTTATATGTCTAGTACTTTGACAATATAATTACATATTTAAAATAACACTAACCTTACTTTAATATTGAAGTGTAATTGTTGGCTGCTGCTGTCAATGTTTTGGGACGCATTTCTGAATTCCATCACTTAGAGGCATGGTTAAAATTCAGTCAAATTAGGGTGGTTTTAAGGGTGCATTTTGAGTGCCCTCAATCGTGTTGGTGAATTGAGACACCCTAGTCCTGCCGTTGTGATGTACGCACCCTGAAAAACCACCCTTAAAATGCACCCTTAAGGGTGCACAACCTGAATTGGGACACAGCCTGTGTGTCTTGACCTCCGCCAAACCCCTGAGACTGACTCACCGAACCCAGGTTAAGAACCACTGTACTAGATATTAGCAAGGGAGAATTTAGAATGGTAGACTTCGGGGTGCTGGGGTCCTTGTAAGCCAAGATGTTATCAAAGAAAAGTATTGAACTAGAAATGCAGCCTCCTCGAGTAACTTTGTAAATCCTGTACGCTGTCCCTTGCTTCATGTCCTTCTTGCTTTCTATTAACACTTTAACAATTAAATATATTATTGAAAATGGAACAGTAAACAGATATTGTGTCTCTCCAGGATGCCGGTGATTACTCTGACTACAATCATCTGTCTTGCGCATGAATATGAATTATATGATTACATTTGTCTGCTCCTGCTGTGTCCAAACAACGCTGCTGTCGCATTTCACTTAATCTCTCGATCAGCCTATTACCACGGTACAAGGCTACACGTGAATCAATTCTAAATGTGTTCACACAATGCCACAGAGACTCATTGACGAGGTGCCTGGCCCAAGGGCACTCTAGTACCGCTCCTGGCATCACTTTAATGGAAAAAACTCTTCTGTTTGACTAGCGTTTTTCAATAAGAGAGGACTTTTTTTTTATTACAGACATATTACAGAGCATTATTCATTTACTCATATTTACACACTGGTTATACCTCTATAGCTGTCCTGAGGCTGACTGACATAGATGTGGCAGCCATTCACTCCTAGAGTCTCTCATTAAACACGCTACCACAACAAACATATATTCATGTGTCTTGCCCAAGTCACAATGCCACAATGGTTGGAAACAGAATCAAACCACCAACCTTTTGATAAATGGGTGACCCACACTACCACCTGAGCCACAACAAACTAAATAAATGAACAATTGAGTGTCTGCTAATTGTGTTTGTTTGAACAATTAAAAGTTCCTAATTAATCAATTGCATGCACAGATGAAGGGGCTTAAGAGAGATAATCTGCAAAATTAATACAATTTCTGGAATAATTAAATATCATCAACTGTGGTGCAAGTGTACTCAGGGGAGGAAGTGGCTTTGGCCAGATTAACTCCATAATATTTGGAGGTATAACTGGGTATTTAGGTGATTATCGATTATTACATAAATACAGTATATATATACACAATATTGCTTTTCTATTTCTATATAATAATTTATGAATGGCGCTGCACAAGGAACCTACAGTCTTTACAGTCCATTTTTCTTTCACTCCATTGGTGGCCACAATCTCCCCGGAACAGACATGCCACACCTATGACCTCTCCAATTACCACCCATCAAAACTATACAGTGGCATGCAGCTGATGATAAAGCATATGAACTTATGAATACATAATCAGAGCATACCTTTAGGTGGTTTATGTTAAAATTTGTCTGAGATGATGCATAGAGAATGGGTTATAAGCAATAGTATACAATATTTTGACGATATCTGCTGGCATTTAAGCACTTTGATATGGCTATAATTTTTTTCTATTCAAAAGGATGGGTTGTGGGGTAGCTGTAGGGCTTGAGGCAGGGTAACATCCGATTTCTCTTGCTGACAAGAGACAGTATGTCTTAATAGAAATGACCTCATTTTAGGACCTCCCAGTAACTGCAGGCTTTAAACAGGCTTAAACAAGTTAGGGTTCTCAACCAGAGAGGGGACCATAGAGAGTGCGAATACAGTAAATAGACCCATTTTAAACAGCATCCCCTCCATTATATACCCACGTTCACTTGTCATTTAGACAGTGCAGCTCTCAAACAAAGCCTGAATTACCCTGTGAGCCTGCCTTACTTTTGAAGAAAGCAGACTGAGCAGACAGGGACCATTTGAAAGCCCAGAGATGCTGTTCCCTGGGCTGGATGGATTCATGATTGTGTGGATCGCCGCAGAGAGCAGTGTGCACGGGGCGGGGGGGGTGTTATCATAACACATTGAAATTCAACACAGGCAAACTTGTGAGAACGTAGAGTAACGTCAGCAGAAGAAATAATAAATAAATAAATAAATAAATAAAAAACAGATGGAAATATGAGACATGGAGCGACAGTGGCTCATGAGCGAGTTTGGCCTGTTAGCTGAAAGTCGGGGTACAATTTACACTGGGTTTATTCTGCCATTGTGGGCACTTCACCCACATAGCATGAATACATTGGAGAGGATACTGCTCTTTCACAGAAACTCTCCTGGATGTCCATCACCAATACTCCTAACACATGCAAATAAGACTTGCATATGCACCAAAATCAATGACCTTGAAGTAACCTTATTGACTGAGATCTGGTGAGTCATAATCCACATTAGGTCTTCCATCAGAGCTCTTTAGTACCATTGGCACAAAGTCACAAGTCGCCAGAAAAGTAAAAAAAAAAAAAACATAGATTTTTACCCGGAGAGCTGGTATCCATGACAACGGGCTGATGATAAATTAGCAGGATTCCTCTTCACACTCGACTTTCTCTGCCTCTCCGTCTACTCTCTGTGGTTCAACAGTGTTAGCCATGTTTACAGCAAAAGGGGGCAAGGGCATTAAGGCTTCTGCAGTAAAAACTCTAACATGCTCCCGCCATCCAGCAAGGCGAAACTGAGAATCTAACTGTCCCATTATGAATAAATGTGAGAGAGAGTAGTTGTCTGGGTGTACTATGCCCAAGGCCTGTAGTTGCTGAGATGAGCCCCAGATACCCCCAACCATTCAAAGGAACACTGTTGACTTTTTATCTGGACAACTGAAGCTTTAGTTTGGCTTAAAAAAAGCCACATAACACGAAAATATTTTATCTGAATAAAATTACATCAACATGAACAATTTTGTAAACCAATATGTGATTTAATTGTATAATGAATCAATTCACTTTGTCAATATATATGTGGGTAGGTGAGAAAATCATCATCTTCAGGGGGTGTCCAACTGACCTCTGATGCCCACCATTAGGTTGCATGATTGCCACGACAACATTACTACTACATCTCAAGGCAGTCATGTAGACAAGAAGTTCACAGCATGGTCCACTTTGATGTAGTGTCCCAGACCTCCTTTGTGATCTGGTGGGTTCTCTGCAGGAGGTGGGAGTTAAAGACCTCTCTAAAAGGGCACTCTGCCAAATGTTCCCAACAGACCCTCTCAGTACATTTAGTTCTGGCTAAATCTGTCCAGTTTCATCTCCACCATCACATGCTCACCCTCCATCATCACCCTGACTGTCCAAACATATGGCCATATGTCAGACACAAAGTTAATTGTTGAACTTCAACAAATAAAATTAAATGGAATGATTGTATTTACTTCGACATAAGAACTTCGATTTATGGTTTGGTTTGCTCCAGTACAACACATATTCATACCTGGATAGTGGCCAGTGAGAAGGATTGAAACTGAGACATACATTGATGACAGCTATTAACTCTCACTTTTGGTCACTGTGGGCATTTTAGATTTTGAGATGTCTTTGGGTCGTAGGAGTAAGTCTCAGTACGAGAAAGGAACCTACATGTCATAGTTCTCAGACCAGTGGATCAAAACTACAACCTCGTACAAAAAAGCTAAAATGGAATACATGATTTAATAACTTCCGTCTGATAGATTCATTTATGTCTTTAAGTGGGTGTATGTTGAGATAGCAAGCTTCCTCCTTCAGTGAGAGATCCTTAATGTGATGTTCTAAATGGAAGTGCTATAATTAGAGGTGTTACATACGCTTGAGTCCGCTATGATGATGTGAATCAAAAATATATTGCAGCATGTTTGATATGTAATTGGTGATGTTCTGACACAACACGGCACCCAGGAGCATAGTAACCTGGTCAGTTGCATCTAACTCTTTTCCCATTCTATAAAGTTTACCGATGTATAAACCGATCAGAAACACCAGGCATGATGCTAAAAAAAAAACAGATGCATGCACACAGCTTGTTAAAAAGGAAGTCAAGTTAGCAAAGTTAGTATATGACAAGGTCCAACAAAACACCGCTTGTGATTGGTCTGAACACCATACGTGTAATGAAGACCACAAGTGTAATCAGACCACACGTGTAATGAAGACCACGTGTAATGAAGACCACGTGTAATGAAGACCACACGTGTAATAAAGACTACACATGTAATGAAGACCACATGTGTAATGAAGACCACATGTGTAATAAAGACCATACGTGTAATGAAGACCACGTGTAATGAAGACCACACGTGTAATGAAGACCACACGTGTAATGAAGACCACAAGTGTAAAGACCACACGTGTAATGAAGACCACACGTGTAATGAAGAAAAATGTGTAATAAAGACTACACGTGTAATGAAGATCACACATGTAATGAAGACCACACATGTCCATCACACATTTAACAAGAGAAGTTTGTACTTTTTCAAAAGGCCAGTTTAACACACACTTTCATTTAATGCTAATATACTATTTATTTTTAACTATCCAACGCTACTACTAAAATACACTTTGATATTATAAAATAATTAATTCAGAACTATCAAACTGCATTTTAGTAGTAGCATTTGGTCATTAAAAATAAATCAAATGCAGTTCAGTCAGAATGTATTGGACAAGTAAGATAGTGACAGAAGGATCCTAAATGTGTTTAAATGTGAATGAGTGAATAGTTTCCTTTGTGTTTACACATGTGGCTCAGGACCATGCAACAGCTATAAAATAAATTCAAATGACTGCCCCCCAATAGATGTAAGATGCTTACATGCAATCTAAAACGAATAGGCATATTGTGAGCTATTACTAATCATTTATGTGGTCCTTTACCAGTCATATGGCTCATCTTTATATAGTCAAACATGTATTGGACACATATGACGCCTGTTCACACCATCACTGCAGCAGCTCCACAACATATGGATTATTATATTATCCGTTGGATGTGTGCCTGGTTTTGTGTTTATTGGGTATACAGAGCGGTGTGGCGTGATGCATTCAGGGAGCAGATTCCCGAACTTGTAAAGCCTCCAGCTAATTTAATTAAAGTGTGTGTGTCCGTGTGGTTTGAGCAGGGCACAGGAACAATTAACACTATTATGATGCTACTACGGACTCTGGCACAACTATACTGACACTGTTTATTGTAATAAAGGCGGTATAGTAATCAAATCCGGCGTTTTTATTTTCACATATACAGTAGCATTTTGTGAGCTATAATAAAAAAAAAACCTTTATATAAGTGAATCTGTTGCTCTTTCAGATAAAAAAAAACTCAGATTAGGGGCTTTAAGTCCCTCTTTGTGCTTGGCCACACCCACTGCTAATGCAAACAATGCCTAGTAGTAGCTCTGTGGGGTTTAATAAACGTAGAATGTATTTTCAGCTCCTGAGAGGGTCAGCGTCTCTGTATACAGGATTACTCAAACTCAAAGTAGCTGCATTTCCATTGACCGTCAAATTGGAGGTGCAAAAATAAATTCTCTTAATGGAAACACGTCAAATAGATTGGATGAGGTGGTTTTTCAGGCGTATCGAAATTGCCATATTTTTGCAAAATTGCAACGGAAACACTTTTCATGTGATCAACGACCGGATGTTACTGCAAGAGCAAACGACGAAGAAGATGACCGGACATATTAACAGGAGGATGTCATGGCCTGTTTGGAGACACGAGGAGACAGAATATATTTTTACATTTAGTTCGTGACAGGGGTGTTAACAATTTACTACATTCAAAGCAGCAAAGAAATTTTTAAATCGCCGACTATAATTTTCCCAACTACACTGCATACGTAGCCGCTCCGAAGTATAAGGGGCTTGTCGCTCGTCTCCTCTGATAGCTGATAATGAGCGCATGTGCCGTGGCTGAAATATGAATGTATCTATCCGTCGCCATGGTTTTTGAATGACTTATCGTGCAAATAAGTGTGTTTAACTGCATTGATTATTCAATGGAAACTCCGCATTTGCAAAAATTGGGTTTTGTCGGAGTTAGGAAAACATTGACAATGTTTTGCGCATATTTGCAATGGAAACGCAGCTACTGATACTGTAAATACAAAACGCAACTGCACGTATGTTTTTGACAAGTAAACACAGAGTTAGCACAGAGTCCCTTTAAAAAGAAAACATTACCTGCAATAAAACGTCACTTGTGCGCTTTACTACAGTCCTGGACAACCATACATATGTACTTCATGAACCGTTAATAAGCTGTGTTTTTAGTCTGTCCTCAAACTAACGATGAATGAAGGCATGTCCTAAAGGGCACTCATTTAAATGAAAATGGAAACAGTTTGAACTTATTCTAAAGTTCCCTTGTTGACTGTACCTTCTGCTGAGGTCAGAGCACTCTTCTGTCTAGAGCTCTTTGTTTTGAGTGAATACTTTGCTCAGTTGGTTCAGTTAACTAAGCAATAGGTTAGGTTAGTAAGTTCGTTTGGGTTTGTTAGTTACCAATAGTTACGCACCCAAAGTGAGCTATTTAGTTAGTTGACCTGTGGCTAAAGTCAAAGCACATCTCCAGCTCATTATTTTGAGTGAGCACGTTCTACCAATAATAATAAATAAATAGATAGAGAGAGAGAGAGAGAGAGAGAGAGAGAGAGAAAGAGAGAGAGAGAGAGAGAGAGAGAGAGAGAGAGAGAAAGAGAGAGAGAGAGAGAGAGGTAGGTAGGTAGGTACGTAGGTAGGTAGGTAGGTAGGTAGGTAGGTAGATAGGTAGATAGATAGATAGATAGATAGATAGATAGATAGATAGATAGATAGATAGATAGATAGATAGATAGATAGATAGATAGATAGATAGATAGATAGATAGATAGAT
>JAVQKC010155030.1:0-10555 GCA_036025475.1 Philypnodon macrostomus
CTACAACAAACAGGAAGTCGGCCATTTTGGATTAAATTTGGGAGGTCAGGTATATTTGACAGCCTCTAACTTGCACATACTCTGCCCAATTAGGCTCAAACCTGAAACACCTAATTACCTTCTGGCCCTGAACACATGACCAATATGATGGCAGTTACCTCTATAACTGGCCCCTATAGACTGAAAAAAGAATGTAGTTTTAGGGAAATGTATAAAATTTGGCAAAAAAACATCCTTCACAAACATCTAAAAAGTCAAATAGACCCTTCCCATGTTTGTCATGGTTTGGGGGCGGGAAATCGTCTGAATGTCTGGTTAAGGTGCCCGTTGGCGCCATAGCAGTTGTGGCAGACGTATATGGGGGCTGATATACACCTTGCTGCTGGGTACAACAGCGTAGGCCTAGTTTGATACTGCCAATACATTACATATCCTTGTATTCTCTATCATTGTGTCATTGTTTTGTGTTAAAGCGGCTCAGCCTGTATCTGTAGAAGCTATTTGCAGAAGTGATATGGAGAGGTGACAGACAGACCGCACTGGGAGTATTTCTAGAATAAATAAACAGGTGTAAGTGTGCTCCGTGTACTGAGACCGTGCTGCTGAGAAGTTGCCCAAATTCTGCCGTAGGAGTGTACGATGTAGGGATAAAAGATCTATTGTGATATGAAGTTATGATCTGCTACTCTGGGAAGGTTGTTGAATCGTCATACATGCATTCATGTTCTTCTCTTTACAGTAATTTTTACTGTGCCAGCATTTATATTATTAAAATGGAATCATATTATGATGAACATTGGATTGGATGTACAGGGTGGGTCATAAGTTTCCATACATAGGAGAATGGTCCTCCCAGATCCCCAGATATCTCCCCTTATCTTGATTTCTATCTTTAGGGGCACTTGAAGGTAATGGTGTATCAGGTGAAGATACGAGACATAAATCATCTCAAGGAACGTATCATTAACGCCATTACAACCATAACTCTAACTGTGCTAGTGAAAGTTCATCAACAGTGGAAAACACCTATTAATATGTGTTTTCAAAACAATGGTAATGATGTAGAGAACATTAAACCAATGGATGGAAATACAACCCACCCTGTACATTCAAGTTAACAAGGTTTTATGAAGACAGAAAAAATAAAATAGTTATAAAAAAAAGTTATAAAATCAAATCTTTGAAAGTGATATAATATTTTTACCATATCGCCCCCTCCTGGTTCAGAGCCACATTGGGGACCTTGCACATTGCATACAAACAGAACAAATAAAAAATGACAAAACAAATTTCATTTCTGTGACACACACCTGCAGTTGAATGAGTTTTTTTTTATATGTTTGTTCAAAACATATATTTAGCCCCATTAGTATCCATACTGTACATAATATTATTAAATTCCTCAGACTACTCCTGTTATAAAAAGCTGTGAATTTCCACAGTTTACTATCTGAGATTGCGTTCACATCACTAAAAGTAACACAAATCCAATACAAGCACGAGTTTCTATTATCATTAGTTTTTGTTATTTTATCTCTTCTAAACAGTCCCAAGGGAAACGTGAATAAAATGAAAGTGAAATTAGAGTATTTAAGTTGTCACTTAGTATTACTGTCCTTGACACACTCCTCCACACAGGTAATCCACCAACAGCACTAACAATTAGCTCTGTCACCAAAATGGCTAATTTAATTGTAGCTTTTTATTTTCTCAAACTTCTCTGTTGATGATGGGGAGGGACGAGATGTGGTTGGCATTTTAAAAAGTTTGTGGCAAGCTGAACTGAATGATAATATACTGGGATAAAAAAACAACCTAAATTATGCTGTTTACAAAGTTTTTCTGGTTTGAGCATATTTTTTCTTGCCTATGGTTACAAATGAATGCAGCCCACTCATTTGCTGCTGCTGCCTTCAAACTTTTACTCCCATTATATGTTGTTCAAGGACACTAGAACTTACAAAGCAATTAAGAATGCCAAACTGCCACCCCACAGGTTCCCCCTCTCAGGAAAGACAAACTGAGCACCGCAGATGATGAATCACAGGTTACAATGACAATGCCATCATTTTTGCTTTCTCTGATGAAAACGCTCAAACTAGATCCCCCTTTAAGCCTCTGTCTCACCCTGCTGGTCATGTCCACCTTTCTATTATAAGTCTACAGAGTCATGACGTTAACATTACATTAAGCATCCTTTTCTCATTTTCACACAGGGCACATATTAATTAGTGAATAATAATTTAACTGTAACTTTTTAAAATTCTGACACAGCAAGGTGGCCGTGGAATTAGTCTGCACAGAGTCTGCATGTCCTCCCTGTGTTACTGCAGATTTGCATGTGTTTGGAGAATGGTAAGTCTGCATTGGCCCTAGAGAGTAAAAGTGGCTGTGTGTGTCTCTGTCTCAGCCCTGCTAACAGGTCATTGTCCAGACTAGTGTACCACATTTAAGGCTCATAGCAGCACTCCTCATTAAGTTCAATGAATGAAAAACTCCCAAAAACATGCTGTAAAATATTGTACTTGTTCTATATTTATATTACCCCCCCTCATTTTGCCTGTGCACAGCCTCGTCTCACTCTCACCCTTCTTCCTCTGAGTGTTGTGCAATGTTGTGGCAGTCACCAGTGTTTTAAATGTCACACAGTGTTGGTGCTTAGCTGGATGTCATCCAGAAAGGGTATGTGCCATAACAGTCCGTACCTGCCAGCTCCACAATCCCATCACCCCCTTGTGCACTAAACAGATTATCCTCTCAAGGGGATTTGTTTTCAACTTGTAAAGGTTAGTGGCGTGTGTTTAACAGCATTTTGTTTATGGATGGTAGTAATTTTTATGTGTCCCTAAGGCAAGAATAATGTTGGTATATAGAGGGAGACTATAGGATTATTTACTTGGCTGGAAGCATCAATTAGGGACATACTCCTGTGGGCTCAGTGATTAGTAGGTGCTTTGTGTAAAAATATTGTAGCCTACTTTGGAACAAAATACGTCAATACAATCTTTTGTCTTCTGAGTATTCCTGTTCAAAGATGCAGCAGGTGACGGGAGCTTATTCCAGCAACTGTGGGCTTTAGATGGGGCTCTCGCTGAACAATGACATAATTGCAGGGCTAACACATAGACAAAGATGTCTTTTTTTTAAAACATGTGCACTCTGAGGATCTAAGTCACTATGCACCCCACTGTCATTTTTGTCATTCCATATATTTTATGTGCAACAAATGTTATCCATTGGGTTGCATTAAATCTTCCAAATTAGGCACACAACATAATGAATGGAAAACAACAAAATATTATGAATTTACAACTCTTCACAAAAAAGATTAGAATTAAATATATATATTTATTTTTGTGTGTAAGGCATTTAAAAAAGAGACTCAAAAAGTCCAAAAAAGTTTCTTAGTGTGGTAGTTTGAGAAGACCTTGAGAAAAAATCCTGACTCAAGATTTCTATTATTTTATTTATAAAAATGACATTCATGTTCAGAAATATGCTTAAATGTTGTCATGCTAAGTACCAATATTGTTGTCCCGTTTATGCTTACCCAGCAACTCAGCAAAATACTTCTGCCTTGTTTCATCAGTGCATCTCCCCTTAGATAACCTGACTGGAGGCGATAGTCCAAGGTGATAGAACAAAACTTAATCCATCTTAGCTCCTCTGTGGTTTAACTGTGAAGCGCTTCTACCACAGCTGTTTGAAATGGCAGTCCTCGCCTCCAGACTTTAGGAGAAGAGGCCTTTATGAAGATGCATGAGTCACAAAACAGGCGATCAAAGTTACTAAGAGTTCATTAACCTTGTACAAGTAGTATCTGCTCCCCATAAAGCACCACACCTCGGGATTTTTACCACCATTTTTATCCTAACTGCTTCGGGTGGCCTGGTTTCCAACGTGACAAGCATTTAGAGGCGAACAATGCAGCTTTTTTGACTGTTTTGGTCACATTTTACCCTTTACCAAGCTCCCCCTACATTTTTGGAGAAAAGCTGTTGGCTTATTTACATTTTCAAGCTTTTTATATATATATATATATATATATATATATATATATATATATATATTGGAACGTTACTAACTATACCTTTAAAGCATGTTAAAAAGTAATTTGTGTTTCTTATGCATCACGTGACCTGTCATTCTTGCAAGGCTTGGAGCTTTATTTACCCTGACCCCAAAAAGCTAGGCAGACATGGTGGCTAATAAGCTGAGTGTGTGGCCTGTTTTGATAGAGTAATTTCAACAATAAATGTTCATGAGTGTTTTTGCTATCACTTCAAGCTGAGCTGAAATTAGTACCACAGAAGGCAGGGGCAATGAAGTGAGCGTTTGCCAGACTAAGAGCATGCTAATGTGGGCTAACTCTGAAGGGATCCTCTGGGGGAAGGGATGAGGTTGTATGGTTCCAGGATGAGGTTTGTGGAGCATCTGGGAAGTCAGTGTGGTGGTGAAGAAGACAAGATTACAGAAGGGTAAATGAATAAATAATTGATATGATTCATTTTACATCTACTCGGGAGACAATATATGTATTTTGTGTCTTTATTTTTTATTTTGGCTGCTTTTATTTCTGGGTCTCAGTAATTTGGTTCACGTTTTAGAGCTGAAACAAAAATTCAGATTAATTGTGATTAAACGATTATTCAAAATAATCATCAAATTAAATCAGATTCATCTCTTAGCCAAGTATTAGTTAGTCGTAGCCCTAGTACATTTATAGGTGAAATATCCATCGTAATGCAACCCACATTTATACGGGCCTGGGATTGGCACAAGGGTGACCTCGTAGAAAATTCTATGGTGTGCCTGCAAGCCCAGAAAAGGTAGACGTAGGTTGACCCATTTTAATGCTCAGGAGAATACATTTTTACACATTGTCCTAACATTATACTGATTTCTTATTGATTTCAACATGTTTCCTGCCAACATGTGTTACATAAAAAGAGCTATGCTTTTTGGGAGTGAAATCTTTATTTAATACGGACAATGTTTGCCTTTAGTACACAATGACAATACCTTTCGGCTAAACTAACACAGAGCAGAACAGTATACATACATTTTATAGTGGAAATTATAATCGATTCCAGACAGTGTAACTTTGAAATGCTCACAGGATTATTCAATTGTAAATGTGATAGAAGAAGTCATGTGCAACCCATTTCCTATATTCGAACATTCATCCAACTTCAAAAGCCTATACCACTGATTTGTAATGTTTGCAGATCATCACATTAAACCACCACTGCCAAATTACTGACGATAATTGCGGCTAACTCTGAACAGATGTACCCTTGGCGAAGGAGCTAATAAATGCAAATCACAGCAAGGTTTTATTACTCGAATTTGGAACGTGTAGATCATCTTCTGACTCAGACCACATCCAGCACCGTAGCTTGTAATTTAGCCCTTTGGTGACGTCCTTTAGCGGTGGGATTGGGTTTGCGCAGGAGACAGATGAAGCTAACGGGGAGTGTGTCGCTAATCGCTCAGCGCCGCGGGACGTCCTTCCACAGAAAACCCCCACCGAGAGGAGCAACAGCTGGAGGCGCCCAAAACAGAGAGGCTGGGGTGGAGACAAGGCATTATGGGTTTATAGTCACAGACGGGGGAGAAGAGGGAGGGATACAGCGACTTGTGAAGGTATGTGGTCTTCACTGCTTTTATGGCATGGTATGAAATTATATAATCTTTCTACTGTCTGTCTAAACTCCAAAGAGATTTTTGAATGTACATTACTGTAGCATATATGTTTTTCCATAACCTGAGTAGGGAGTAGATTTCATTGAAAACAACTGGCAATACGTGATCTGTAGGGAGAACTGTCATATCACACAAAATATCTTTCTGAAGCAACTGGCATGAAATCGACATGATATAATAGAGCCATGTAGATCAGCAACTAATGGGAGTATCTCCATCCATCTTCTCCATCAGCAGTCTAAGCAGAAATGTCCAGACTTCCCTCTCCCCAGACACTTCCTCCAGCTCTTCCGGGGGGACTCCAAGGCGTTCCCAGGCCAGTTGAGAGATATAATCTCACCAGCTTGTCCTAGGTCGCCTCCTCCGAGTATCTCTTGTATGCAAACAGTCTGAACATAAAATTAGCTAAAACAAAAATTTTTAAGCTACACAAATTTGCTGTATTTGCCCTATATTCACATACACAATGAGAAAATACAGTGTAATCTATAACAATCGTAAAGTCCACTTTTCCAATCAGTAGAAATAGCTATCTTTAAGAAGCACATTTACAAAGTGTACCTAGCAACCCCATTCAGAATATCGAATCACTGTGTCTGCAAACTTCACTTTTCTCAGATACATTAAGCCCTGTTACTTACTGGCTCCTCAATAATTGGTTCTTCTAGTGAACTTTCTTTACTTTGCTTCACTCTTGGGGCCAGCGAACAAACAAACATCAAACCAGTCCGTAGTGCTTCCAAGTCCACTCTATTCCCTCAAATCATTTGCTTGTTGTTAATTGAAAGCGCTCAACAGAGAGACGGTGCCGTTTGTTCCGGAGTGCAGTGAACGCCTCGTGGCTCCTATCTCACCTCCTTGACTGATCTGCGTGAAATCACAAGATGAGAGGGATTAGTCCTTCTGTTACTCCCAGATGATTCCCACATATTTGCTTTGGCTGCATTATGCTGCGGCTACATTAGGACGAAAGCATTGTGACTTATGTTCGATCCATTCTTTCCTCTAGGCTCTTCCCTCTACCTCTTGGTTCATTAACATCACTTTCGTCCACTAGGGGTGCTAATTAAAATGACAAAATATTGACTGTAGACATATTTAGTTTGATGCTTTTGGTGTGAATGTGAATTGAACATCATTTATTGTTTTATTATGCAGTTTCTTCACTTTATATGTGCATTATGTGTCTGTTCTACTGTAGGCAATGGGTTGTTAGCTGTAGCACTTTCCACAGCGTGTCCCATGGCTGCAACACTGTAGGCTGATTTTTTTTATACAATCCATTTGTGCATACAGAGTTTTTTTTAGGATGAAATGATGAGTGGTAAAGGGTAGGGTTCAAAGTATACCCTTGAAAGGAGGGCATTGTTTTTCTATCCATGCATTCTTGCTGAAACTCAGTAGTTGAAATAAAGAACATCTAGGTCACAAATATGCCTCAATTGCACGCAAAACAAAAGGAAAAACTAAGGAACCCTGGAAGCCAAAACCATGCTGAATGTTATTACATGAAAATAAAAAACTACACAAACAACCCAAACAGTAAATATCACTTCATCATTATTATCGTCTAGCTGGATGACCTGAAGCCTTTGTTAAAATCTTAAACAATCAAATGAAAATGTGTTGAGCTCAACCTAGCACAAACAACTTCACACTGGTGGTTGTGGAGCATGAGGAGTATTTTAGTCCTATGAATGAAGATTTTCTACTCAAAATTACACGTCTGCCCACTCTTGTCGAACTCTGGTATGGCTGTACATCTGCACGCGTTGGATCTTTTTGAGGGCCCATCTGTCGCCTCCCTGGCCCCTCTCAAGTGCCTGAATGCTGGCCAGATGATTAGGCTGATGTCCAAGCCTGTCGTCCCAGGTAAATCCTCTGTGCATCGCGCTGACCGGCCCCGTATCAAGGAGAGCCAGGAGGCCAAGCCCATCACCGAAAGCCCCCACCACCTCGCAGGCGCATAAACCCTGGGGAGATTTTACACGGATATCTGTAAGAGGATGAGGCAAAAACGACCAAGCACAAGGCTTCCAGATCTGAGAGCGTCCACTTCTACACCAATAAACATATGGCGGGAAAAGGTAATAAATCTTCACAATGAAATGATTTTTATTTTTTTTTTGCATTTTTGCATTTTCAATGGTGTTTCAAGAAGAAGTTTGGTTCAATTATCAGGCAGATTACAAATACTTTGAGTAAAGTCTGGCTATGTTAATGTTGACTCTTGGTGGCACAAGATTGCCCATAATCAATGAATGTTAAGGATAATATGTTTTTATGCATGTCTCTGTGTCAGCCCTGCGATACATTGTCCATTTTCTAGACCAACTGCCTAAGAAGCAAATGCACTAATGGGAGAAAGTTCATTATGATGACAGCCCAAATGAAAATATATCAAATTAGTATATTTTGTAGTTTTTAAATAATTGTCTTATATGGAATGTTTTATGTTCAACTATCCGAGTCAATTTACCTTTGATAAAATTATACTCTGTACACTGTTTTAAAACAAATATTCTTAACCTTAATTTTCTGTCACCCTAGAAGCAAGATTTTCACTCACCATTTTGACACAACTTTTGTCTCGGAGATTTTCTAATCATCTTGATGGTAATGGTATAACAGAGTCTTATTTTAAAGCCCAAGTTTGAGCATTCCCTTGTGCAGCCATGCAGTCCTAAAATCAAACCCAACTATAATAATGCCGTGTTTCATTGTGTTGAACTATTTCCTTCGAGCTGAGACCAACCCGAGCATTAGTAAGACTTGAACCCATTCTTCATCATCATTGAGGCTAAATGGTGCGGTGACAGCCCATCTGAATAACTAATGGATCTGCTGCTGGAGCTAGAGGCTATACTGACCTTGTTTTTGTCAAAGACCAACAAGGATTTTACATATTAATCTCAACTGTACTTTAATCACTGCTGCTTGGTGAAATATGAAGAAAACTCCACAGTTAATCACTGGGGGTGGTTTTTGCAAATTGTATGGTTTGTTGTAGAGTTTTTCCCACATCTGCGGTTGGCCCCAATGTTGGTTCAAAAACTGATTGGAGTTTACGCTCCAATTTATACATATGCATTTTCCAAAATGCAATAGTAGCAGCTTTTCATTGGTTCTTAGCTTCCAGTTCAAAGTGTACTTTATTATCAATTGTGCACCATAGATCACATACAGAAAGTTGAAATAGCGTTAGTCTTACCCCTTTAAGAGGACAACTGCTGTCTGTGGCAATTCATGCCGCTCAGCGCTGCTCCAGATAGGATTGAAATAGGATTGATTTCGAACGGAGCTGCCGTGGCTCCCGAGTCAATATCCCGAGATAATGGCGGCCAAACAGGAAGTATAGGCCCGGAGTTACAGAAATAAAACTTCCGCTACACTTTCAAAATAAAAGCACAGAAGCACATAGAGGTGAAATAAACACCAAGGCATTGCTGGTTTTACCAAGATTATACACATAAAGAGAAGGCATTGGGACTGTACAGCCACAGCTTTTGGTATAAATTAACTTTTGGGGGATAGTGCTCGTTGATAGTTGAGCTGCAGACATGCTCCAGTGTTGCATCCATCTTGTCAAATAGGTATGTTTTACCTAGGTATGTTTTGCCACTGAGATTCAGTGTACAATACAGTGGGCAGATCCACACAAGCCTCTGTGGAAATATGTCTGAAAGTCCCCGGGGTGAATTGATGTAACGCACATGAAACGTTCTGCTGAAGTTCCGTCTCAGAGACAGTTTGGTGTAAATTCGCTGTTAGAAGATTGGTTCTGGTAAAGAATTATGTTAGATTGCACATTTTTAGATCAAATCCATTTTCCCAATTTATCAATATTTATTACTTATTCATGGACAATTTAATGTCCCACATTTGGTCCATTATGACCTGGTCACCCTAATATAACATAAGGAACGTAACATAGAATCAGGCACATAACATAGAACCAGTAGGTCTGAACAAATGCGAAATATAGCAGGTTAATCTACACACTTGATGGGAATGGCTTATAAATGTGGTTAGTGAGTGACTAGTGCATAAGGATTATAAAAAGATTTCTTCATATGAGATCATTTCCACAAAGTGAAGTGACCTTTGTCAAAGTCAGGTGTCAGAGTCACTATCGTCACTGTTCAGACCTAGGTTCACAGTGTGTCTCTGTGATAAAAACCACATGTAAAGTCGCTCTTTCTGATCATAATTCAGGAGACACAGGAGGAGGCCACTCACCTGGGATTGGATTTGGGGCAGTGTGAACAGAGATGTGTCCCTATTCACTGTAGTACTGATTATATCATCATCACCACACATCTATACTTCAATGACTGCTTCTCACAATATGGGCAGAGTGCCCTGTAGGTCAGAGGAATGGGCTGTGACCATATATACTATTATTTTCTATATGCAATTTTATACTTTGGGTACTGTATGGATTTTTACTAACGAATCATGCCAGATCCTCCTCTTATTCAAATCGAAAAATAAAAAATCTCCATTATTTTCTTTTGATTTTGATCACGATGTAAATTACACCTTCTCAGTCCTATTAAAAACATCACAACATGTAACGGAGTCATCTTTGTTTGCAAACACGCATAGAACCCTGAAATAACATAATTCAAAGTCTGTCTTTAGCTGTGCATTCCCCCGAGACAGCTCTGGTTCTGGCATTTAAAACAATCAAGCAGCAGGGAACTTTCCAAATACCATGAGTTTAACAAGACAACAGCCCAGAGGTGAGTTCAACCATTTCCATATCTATCCTACAGCGCTCTTGGCTTCTTCATAATCCAATTAATTATAGTGAAGCGCTGGTTGGTCTTTCTAATAGTAATAGGAT
>JAVQKC010155034.1:0-21571 GCA_036025475.1 Philypnodon macrostomus
CACGCACACGCACACACACACACACACGCACACACACACACATACACACACTCACACTTCTCGTTACCTCTGCTTTTTGGTACCAACATGAGTGATGATGGTCACGCTTAACTTCTAGAGGATGGAGGATCAATACTGCATAGAAGGTAACAACTACACCCTGCACAAGTCATAATTACAGAAACAAGTAAAATCAACTGTTTACTCAGTTACATGTACTTAATAAATTGTACTCCACAGAGTATCTTTACTGCACAATACTTTTTACTTTTACTTGAGTAATAATATTTTGATTTTAAAGCCCCCACGAGAAGAAGCCTACCATGATTTGTTTTTACCAATCAACATCGCATGTGGTGGAGCCAAACTACTGTGACAAAAGAACACAAATGAATTGAGAACAAACCATAAATGTTTGCATCTATGTAATATTTTGTCCCTATGTTAAGTAGTCGAACCACCAGCAATGTGGAATAAAGAGTCCAGAAATCCATGTTACTGAACCAAATCATATTTTAGCAGAAATAAATTGTGCATTTATTGACTTTTTTCTGTGATTTCCCTGAATTCCGTCTATTTGCAACTGTTTATTCCAATAATCAGGTCAGTCAGTCAATACTATACACACATATTGACTAACGCTGGTACACTTTGATTGTTGAGCACATTGGTATTGTGTGTCTCTCCATGCTTCCTTTCACATATTCAAGTGTCAACCAACAGAACCTTGCCGTACTGTGACAGCTTTGATTAATTTGATAATGATGACCTATTGTGGCGTGTTATGCTGAGGTAAGCCTGGTTGAGGTCAGAGTGTGCAGAGCTAAGCGAGTTATAGAGGAGACTCGGCCGGACCAAGGACATGGATCAGTGGAGTGGGGCTTTAGTGGAGCGGACACTCACCTTCAACAACAGCAGGGCACTTATAGGACTGACACCAGCGGACACGGTTTCCTGATGGGCAAAAGGATTTGGGTTAACTCTGGACTGACTTTGCTCCTTGGCCTTTACTACGAGTATTGCTGTTACTACTGAAGTGATAATACCCAGAGGTTGATATTGGTACAGTTTAGTTAGTTATTGTTATTTCATTCAGTTTTTTATTTTGCATTTTGTGGTTATGCCTGGCTAGAGAAGAAAGGCATTGACTATGAGACTTCGGTGTGACCTGCAGTGGCCAAAGCTGCCACAAAAGCATACACTTACAAACAGCATTTTTAACAATTGCCCTAAGACTTATGCAGACTCCATTCAAGAGAGATTGATTTTTCTTTACCTATAGAGGCAAAGTAGAGGGTTTTGTGACAAATATTGATCATATGAAAGATCAGCAGTGTGTTGTCCAATATCCAAAATGTTGACATGGGCCCTGCCTGTTTATACTTCCAGTGTATTCATGGAAAATGCTTAAAACTGCAAGAAATTGTCTCAGAACAACCCCAAATGACCCTAAATGTACATTTTCTGGGGTATAATTGCTTATTTTTGACCAGTTTGGGGGCAAAAGGTGATTCTAATTAATGTATGAATGTTTGTTTGTCGTGGTGTCATTGGTGGGGAGGACACCTGTCTGAAGTGAATTAATAATGCACTAAATTGTAAGGTTCTTTGAGAGCCTAGAAAAGGACGTGTGTGAGTTGTTATTTTGAAAGTGAAGTCGTTGGCATAAGGGCAGTGTCTGGTAGACCTGCAAACGTGTTCATATTACCTTCCCATGTTGTCTTTCTGTTATGAACATCTCCAAAGCCCAAGTGGAAAGCTGCTATTTCCTGGTGGCCCACACAGTGAGCCTGTTCCTCGTCCATGTTAGCGGGAGGGAGCGGACACTTGATAGCACCAGAGCTGGACACTGACTCATCCTTTTCCAGCTCTGAGTGGAACTTGAACCTTTAATCCCTGGGATCTCAGAATCCCAAGAGTTGCAGATTCCTTATCATTTACATTAATCTCTGGAATTCACACCATGCCATGAAGACACAGGCTCCACTTACTTATCTGGCACAGAATAGGGCAACAGCTATGGTGATCCAGGTCTGGTTAAGTCTCACAAGCATATCACACACTTGGCTGTAAATTATAATGTAATTAGATTGGCAAAGATGGATGTCTTTATGTTAAAAGCTACAGATTACAATAGAAGTAGATTTAAAATAACTATGAAATATGTTAATGGGATATGTTTATTTTCAATGGCTAAAGCATATCATCGTCCCCGAGTTCATAGGGGAAACTGGAGTACACAGAGAAAACTCACAGAGACACGGAAAGAACATGCAAGTTACTCATTACTCATTACTGCGAGGCAACAGTGCTAACCAACCACTTTGGCTGGCATGTTAGTCTGTATATGTTGTCAACAAATTAAGAACGTGTCTATTCCAGCACTGGTCAAATCAAAACACTTGAAAAAACTTAATAGTGTGGAAAGCGCTGTGATAATATAAAACTTGAAAAGCTTAAATTAAAAATAGAAATGAAAAGTATGATGAACTTTGGTTTAACAGCAGGGTCATGAGGGCCACATTTAAAAAATATATAAAAATGAATACAGAGGAGGGACTCTCACTTATTTCTTAATAGTGTCTATATTTTAACCACAAAAAAGTGTTCTTTTAGTTGGATTAAGTAGAGTCTCATGCAGTAAAAAGACAATGGGCCAATTGAGAGGTAAGCCTGAGAATGTGGTCACCCCGGGTTTAAGGTCAAATAAAAAGATTTTGCGGTGGTAAATTAGTCCAGTTTTGCTTAACTGTTACAGCTTTTGTTAATCACATGCCTATATACTTGAATAAAAATGAATCCCACAGGCCTACTGACAAACTGTATTAAACTGGAAGTTTAATATTAGTGTTTTTAACATAAAAGCAGGGAATTGTACCATGCTGTTTGGGAATGAAAGTGTGTGCCAAACTGAACTTCATTTCAACAACCCGACTCAGATATCTTCTCACTTTTTATTACTACGTCAGTGGTCAAAGATTTGCATCTCTCACGTTCGGACAAAGTTCAAGCTCAAATGTTTCCAAGCACTTTGAAGTGAGCCGAACAGAAATCAAAACACTTGACGATAAACCCAGCCAGGCTTCGCTGAACCGATGCCCGTACGTGAAAGTAATAACCACTTACTGACATGCCAAACCGCGTCTCTTACACACTGCGGGGAGGTCACATGAGAGGGCGAAAGAAGGAAGATAAATTGTAAATAAATCTTTCGAATGTATTTGTGGAAAAATAAGGATGGAAATTGCAGTAGGGGAAACTGAATCTGTTCGGGGAGCGCTGTATCTTGGTAATGTAAGACAACCGGGCAGCTGTACGGACCACTTTCGAAATACTGTTTTTTTTTTCCATTTCACCAGATCACACCACTCCTGCTACTGCCACTAGTGGTCATTTCTTACCAGGATTTGGTTTGATTAAAAATTTTCATGGCCATACACAAGCAATATCCGTTGGAGGGTAGATGATCTTGAAAACGTCAAAACACAACAAATAATGAATAGTACTAAAACACTTAAACAATGCCTCTAGTTTGTCGGATTTTGTTGTGATGTCCATATCAGCTAAATAAAAATTAAATGTAAAAAGTCTTCTTTATCTGGTCATGGGAAAATTTAACTTAAAACTATTCATTTACGGAAAGCATAAACATGAAAAAACACATTAATGTTATGTTGAGAAATGTAATACCAAAACATCACAATGTATATTTTAGTTGGATGTGAAGGCCATTGATAACGCCAACATAATCCCTTTGCAAAAGTAAAGTACCACATAGGTGCATGAATACTTTATCTTCCTCACAGGAATACTCATTATCTGCCACTATCGGTCAGGAGCAGAGGTGGACACATTGGGACATGTCTTCAGATCTCGAGTTAAAACCCATTTAAACACAGGGAGAACATGCAGACTAAAGACAGAAAAGCTTCTTGCAGTTCAGGATTCTTACAATTTTGCCACTATGCCACTTGGCATGCATTATGAATGTTCTTAGTTAATCTTAAAACCACATCATATGGACCAATATACTTACCATCTCTGAGGCAGAACATCAAGCCCTTGATTCTGTCAGCACTCAAACCTGTTTAAACTCCACGCTATTCCTTCTCCAAGACAGCATCGAAGGGAAACAGGAATATTAGTCACAACTTAGAGCAAGTCACTTACCATTATGTTATTTTTTATTTATCTTCTGCCTCCAAGACCACAAACAGAGATGAAACCTACAACTGTTTTTCTTTCTCAAAGTTATGACGGTCGTTGAAAAAGGAGCTTTGGCTCAAGATGGAGTGCCAAGTTTAAATACAAAGCAGCAGGGGGACACAGACTTGGTTTTTCAAAGGGAGATATATGGTGGGTACAGGAGCCAGATCGGTTGCTTGGGGAACTTAAAACCCTGGATGACAGTGAGGGCCATTTATAATATGAAGATGAATTGTCTTATCGTGGCACCAGCCGCTGTCGCCCCTGAGTTTGTCTCGTTTGATGCAAATGGAGCAGATCAGTGTGTGCTTAGAGGCTAGAGAGAGGTAACGCTCTGGCTGAAGAGGAGATGAAAGTTGTGGACCCAGGTTAGGAGCTGCATGTGACTGGAGTCTATCCTATCAACTATGAGCCTTAGGTGAACCATCTAGTCTACAGTTAAAAAAAAGATAGCGGTTTGACTCCCAGTCCAACCAGTGCATAGTGTCTAGGGCAAGTTGCTTTACACATGTTTATGTTTGTGTTAACATGATTAGGTAGCATGTTTAGTGACGTTAGGAGTAGCTGGAGGCCTAGTATGGTTACCCTATCTCTGTCAGTCTGCCCCATGGCAGCTGTGGCTCCAGCAGAAGAACTTTTTCATTTATTTTAGCACTTACACGCAAAGTTTGTGTTCTGTATCTATAAAAACAATGTTCTAAACATTGGATTTATGGTCGTGGATTTAAGTAATATTCTATTTTAACTACCTGCTGCCATTTGACAGTGTTTCAGTGAAAATCTGTTCAAACCAGCAGGAGCCTGGTGTCATTTCAAAAAGAAAACACTCAAATTCTTAAGTCTTATCTAAGTCAGTGTCAGTTACAGTGAACTTTCTAGTAGTTATCCACCTTGTTGATTTTAGTTTACAGTTGTAATCCGTAACCATTGAGGAGCTATGACAATGTCTGTCTCACCTCATTTGGGGAGTATCCCACTGTGGCAGGTAAAACCTCCCCCATCAATGGCACATCTGGTCCATGTTAAAGTGAGAACGGCCTCCAAAAAGGCTTTCTCTGAGAGCGGCTCCGCACGATGACAGACGCCTTCTGATTCCACATATGCTGAAATCCAGGAAGCGTTACGGGCCGCTTTGATACGGGATGATTTATAGGGCCCTGACACCAGTTGCAAATGTCTGCACGAGGGCACGGCGAGGTCTGCCCCGAGAGAAGATAGTGTCCATCAAACCTCATTCAACACCACAACAAAACGGATTGCATTTCCCCAGCCAAGTGTTTTGACTCCCTGTTGTCACTGGGTTCTGTTTTGTATTTAGTGCGTTGGACTGTGCTGGGAACGCATCTATAAGGTTACAGAAACATTGCAACTGGAAGGACAAGGCAGGCAGGTCCCACAGTGGGAATGGAAGAGCCAGTCATGTGCTCAAAAACACTTTCAGTAAGGAAGTAAGATTAGAGATGTAGATTTAGAATATGTATGTATCATTTCAGAAGAATACACATGTCTGTTAAGAGTCAGTTCCACAGATTATCAATGCAAGCCTCTTCTACAATAGTATATCAGTATTTATGTACAACTAAATACTTTTTACACCATGTTCCACCATATTTGGCAGACTTTAGATTTTGTGAGATTAACTGATTTGTGAAATGTCATGTTTTAAACAAGAAGGAGCAAGCTGGCAGAAATAGAACACAATAATTTCCAGACTGTGTATGCACGTATGTATCAGATATGTGTATGCTTAAAGGCGTGAATTAATTTGAAGGCTACTGCTAAAGCTAACATCTTTCTTAGGATAATTATTTTCCTTAAATATGCATGCAGGCAAGTGTCTTATATATGCAGGACTGCACATTAGAAGAAAAAATAGATGGTGAGCACATCTTTATAGTTACACACTGCCGTCACACTGACACAACCATCTGGAGGAAATGCAGAATTTTAATTGAACTTCCCAAGTTTTCTTGTAATGCGCAGATTTCATGTTTCCATTAGTCAAAGCTGCATAAAATGTGCCCAGTGTGTGTCCAGCGCTGTGCAAAAGTGCTCAGAAATAAAAGAGGAGGTGGTCACTGTCTCATGAGGTATAATTATATCATAAAACTAAGCCTCTTGCTCCCACATAATGGTAGATAAACACAACCACATTTGTGACACTTCTCAAGTTCGGGCCAGGGCGATGCAGATAACTCAATTAGTGAATGGTGGATCACACAGCCCTCTAATAGGGATTGTTGGGGATGAGCGGACTTGTTCCTAAAAATGAATTACCTATCACATTTCTAGTGGTCATCAAGTACCCTCGGCTCATGACAGGGCTAAATCCATACCCACTGAAGCGCTCGTGTTCCATTAGAAATGTCAGTCACTTGCCTGACAGAGTGTCGCTGTAACATTTACCCTTCAAAAAGGCCCTAGCATGCAAATAAGCTCTTTAGATCCGTCTGGTGGATGGGGTAATCTGGTTTCTGGAGCATACATAAATATTTGAGCACAAACGGCTGGTCACTCAACACCTTGAAAAAGAAACAAGGGGGCAATTAATAATGTAGACTTGATGACAGAAGTGACATTTCTAATCTCCATTACACTGGGCTTTACTCAATAAGCACTGCAACCTGCTCTACATGGACAATCAGCTGGGCTCAGGAGTCAGGTCATGCCCACTGCTAACTACAGGCCACGGGACAGATTTGTATGAGCACTATAACTTGTATCAATACATTTATTGTGTTTAGATATGTGTTCACTAGTGGAGCCTAACATCAGTGAGACATTTACACTATATGGGTGTCCTTTACTGTCCCACAAGAATATTTTGTTTTCTGCATTGACCCATCTTACAAATGGCTGACCGCTATAAACCCTTTCAAAGTTTGTAAACAGAAAGTTCTAAATTCCGGAATGGAGGCAACTGGAGGCAAGACCATAATACATTTTCAATGGAGAAATTAGAATTAGCCACAATATATTACAAATTGATAAATGATAACCACTCTGCTACATGTAGGTGATGTCAGAGCCTGGTTAGGAAACATTAGTGAATGTACCTCACATTGTATGTTTATTTAATGTACACATTAGTAACAGTCAGACCTTTGGCTGGAGGCGAAATTATTGATTTTAAGGTTTTACTGGACAAGTCCTTACAGAAATGTTGAAGACCACAATAGTTTTTTGATTATATGCTCAGAATGTTTTCTATCCCTCACCACAAACACTACTTTTTTGTAACTTGAACTCACTTTTGCTCCAGTCGTCTCCATTCCGGAACTTTGAACATTCCATATGAGTAACATTTTAATGTATTTATATGTAGAAAGCACATTTTCAACCAACTTCTATTTTATGTAATTTAAGAAAATATATGTTCCCCTTGTGAGCTATTGCTGCGTTCCAGTTGTCCTCGGAGCTCAGAAGTTGGAGCTCTGAGTGGCAGATTCTCCGAGTCAAAGCGTTCCAGTTGTTAACTCGGAAATAAACAAATCTATTATGTTAACAGCTTCATTTAGCAGTCAGCAGGATTAGCAACAACAGGCATAAAAACACCACAACAGCATGGCGACAGATACCAGGTTGACCATAGTGAATGGCTCAAATCAAATTAAAACAACTTCACTGAGTATTATTTGAGTTATATTTTTGTATTTTCTTAAAAAAAATGAATTAAAAGTAAAATATGGCGCAGGTCGGGGTTGTCCGAGTTGCCCCGAGTTTCCGAGTAGGAATTCCGACATCAAGAGCTGATCCAATTGATTTTTCCATTTTGACATAAGCATCTTTCTTTTACGCAAACTATTGCTGCTTACAATGCAAACTAACTCTTGTCCCATCTTCCCAGTAGGGCTTTAGTGGTATGGTATGGAAACCCTGTGATAGAAACATGATCCGGCCCCTAAATGTGCCATGAAGTCCGGGGAATGTGAGTGTGGTGCCGGCCATAGCTGCAGGAAGCATCCACCATTCTGACTGCACTTGATCACATAAATCACCAAGATGAAGGTTCGACATGGCACTATTTTATGCATTTGTTTTATCTTTATGTTTTTACTTCCTGATAGCATCTGAGACACGTTGTATGCCCCACTGAGAATGTGATATAAAATGTTGTAGGTACATTTCTGAAGATACTGTTGGTAAGCCACACCCCAATGTCAATCAAACATGAAGAAGATGCATACTGCGACTATCATACACAGATTGACAACATTCAATCGTACATCCTATAGACCCTAAATTCTGAAATAGAGGCAACTGGAGGCAGGACAAAAATGTACATCAATGGAGAAATTAGCATTGGCCACAAAATTTGGCAAATTAAGATGGTTTTGCTACATGTAGGTGATGTCAGAGCCTGGTTAGGAAACATTAGTGAATGTACCTCACATTGTACACACAACTGTATAGTGCACATTAACACTATACAGTTAGAATTTTGACTGGTGGGTTTACTGGACAAGTCCTTACAGAAACGTTGAAGACCACAATAGTATTTTCTTTGTATGTTCAGAATTATTCTATCCTTCATCACAAATCCTACTTTTTTGTAAAGTTAACTCACTTTTGCTTCAGTCGCCTCTATTCTGAAATTTTGAATATTCCATCTGACAAGGAGGAAGCTGGAGAGAACCTACACATAGGGATGACATGCTGACTTCAGGTTTTAAAACGCGTCAAGTCCATCAGAGTAAGATAAGCCTTTGAGTAAGATAATAACATGTAAAGCACAACTTTTAGGAACAAAAATGGAAGTAGATTTGGACTCCTTGTTCCCCGTAAAGGAGAAATCACAGTTATTTAACATTGTCCCATGCACCACAATGGTAGTCCTGACAGGCAGTGATCTCTTCTGACATGCTGGGAGAAAGGAATAAAAGTGAAACTGATAATTGTCTCCCAAAGTTGTAGTCCTAAATCGTCATTGTCATCAAGAAGGGTTTTGACAGTGTTTGTTCCAGAAGTTCAAACATACAGTAGCCATAAGTTTAGCCTCTGGAGTATTTGATAGGGTGTTCAAAAATGTCTAACTTCAGAGTCCATGCCTGCTTCACACTCTGAAGGTACAGTGTGGTGCCCATAGAGCTGTGAACACAATGTAACCTTGCCAGTGGCAGGTTGTTTGTTTACATGTTGCTTGAGATAATTAGCCCAGAAGTAATGACCGCTCTCTGATGACAGCCGCCGTAACCTGATCTCCGGCGTGACATGCTCTCCTCGTCACTCTCCCCTGCCCAACAACTGTCCCGGGTTATTTTTGCCCCGGCTGCTCGCAGGGCTTGCCTGGCGCCAGCTCGTGGGACCAGGGGGCTGAGGGGGTGTGGAGGGCTGCCATTTGCCCCCTAACCTCCCACGCCCGGGCCATGCCAAACGCTGACAACTCTGTCACTGTGTCCCCCACTGACAGCCCGGAATGACATGGAGCTGCAGCTTTGTGCTGAGTCCTGCCCTTCAGAAGAGGGAAATCGTTTAAAGCTGGGTTAGGCAACTTTAAAATTTGGAGTATTTTATGAAAGGTTCTAATTATTTTCAGAATTCAGAAAGTTGGTGATGATTACTCAACAAACAGTAATTCTGTTTAATGTGCCCCGTAAGATATTTTTGAACGTTGCAAATGATGTAAAAAAAAAAATTGTATGGTCTGACTCATTTGAAAACGTTTGCAAAAAATTGAGACTCTATGAGAGTAAAAAATGTATTATTTCAGAAATGTGTATTTTGTCAGACTATGTAGCATCTCTGCTACCATGCTAACAAGCCATTGTTTACAGTGCTTGTTGATGTTTAATTTGGTCGCAATATATTATATAGCATTATACAGCAGCATAAGGCAGCATTTAATTGTCTAGTGTGTGCTAGAATGTAGTTCTCATCATAAAATTTAACATTATATCCGATACAGATGGAAGTCAAGTCCTCTTAACCACTCAAACTTTAGCTAAGATAGCCTACTGCAGACTGGCACGTACATTTGAGGATGTTGCCAGTTGTTGTGCTTGTCGCCTGGTGGACAAAGATGGAACTGTAACTACGTCACTGCAGGGCTGGCTTCATAAATTACGGCTCCTAAGCTTGTCTACTGTTGTGCCTTTAAATAATCTTGGTACAATATGAAATTACATTTGGGGATATGTTGAGAACAGACATGAAATAAGGAATAGGCATTATGTATCTTTATATAGTATTGCATTTGCGTTGTTGGACATTTTGTCTGTTATCAAATTCTGCCTAGCGCACCTCTACACTGTGACTGTTAATCATGATGTGTTTAGAGACAGTGTTGCCACGTTGGAAATAGGTACTGCAGACCAGAGTGACATATCTCCGTGTATGTCTGGATTTTGTCAGTCATTAGATAAGTTCTTCTTTTAGTGGTGCCTAGGACTTAAGGTTTAACATTGTTCTGATGCCCTGTCTACATTTCATATGGCACTGTTAAATAGGCCGTAGTGAAAAGCTTGGGACATTATTTTTACATCGACTGATCCCACACATAGTCCATTAAGCCCAGACCTGACTTTTTACTTGTTGTCACTTCATTGAAGATAGAGGAGCTCGTCCAATGCTGGGTGTGTTTCACTGTTGGCATCTATCACTGTTTTGAAGGGTACTGGGTTGACTGTAGGCCATGAAAATAGGTCAAAACACCATTACATAAGGATGTTGAATCTAAGTTGAATTAATTTATAAATATACTTTATACTTAAAGTGATCAAGTAATATACAGTGTAATTCTACTGTAATTACGGGGTACATGGTGTGTATTCATCTGTGTGTTCCGTGCAGCATTATATATATATATATAGTATTGTTGATAGAAAATTAATTAAAAAAGCAAAAAACATTTTAGACACGTTCATATTATATTCATATCAAGCAAGTGAATATATAAAGCACAGATACATAAACAATGATGTTTATAATGGGAAGTTGTTTAGATTAAGGCCTGCATGCTTGGTTAATTCTATATTAATTAAATGTATTTATTCCTATTAATTACTGGGACAGTCCTGCTTTAGGTTAACGCCTGGATGCCTGGTTATTTACCTGGTTATTTACCTGGTGATTTACCTGGTGATTTACCTACAGATTTAGCTACAGAGTACTTACATATTTGTTACAGTTTGTACCTGGGAATAGCTCAGGACAGAATATTATATTATGAAATCATAGGTCATGTCCCTTAAAAATATAATTATTTATGTATCGGTGCTTTGTGTAATTACCTGCTTGATAATAACAAAATATTAATCTGTCTAAGTGTTTTTATATCAACTACTAATACTTTTTTTTATATTATATGATCATATAAAATGCTGCATAAAAACACATAGATGAATACACACAATGTAACCTGTAATTACAGTAGATTTGCAGTGTATATTACAGTGTAATTATAGTATAATTACACTTTAAGTACGAAATAAAGAGAGTATTTCTATTTTTCATTACACAAGTATCATGTAAAAATTATGTAAATACAATGTAATTACGCTATAAATATTTAGTAATAATAGCGCATTACCAGCGTACTTAGAGTGTAATTACAGTGTACTTACAACGTACTCTGTATGTACCTAATAAGGACCTAGGAAAATGCAGGCCATAATCTAAAGTCTTACCAACATGGGTCAGACCAAATCATCTATGCTCACGTGTTTCAGTATCAGCACATTGTTTACAGTGCTTGTTGATGTTTCATCCGTGTGAGGGGAGCTGGAGAAGAGACAAGCTCAGGTCTAGGCAACTAAGCTATGGTAGCATTAAATTGGCTAGGTGCTAGGATTTAGTTTTAATAATAATGTGTCAAACCTATAGGATTCAGATGGAAGTCAAGTCTACTAAACATCTGAAAAACTAGTTGATAAGTCCTTTGGTCATCCACAAAAGGTTAGACTTGAGTTTACGCTTTAACTTCACTTTGTCTCCCACATTATTACCATATTACTACAGCCATATGTGCTGTATTTTACAGACTGAAAATTGATCAAAATATGAAATATAATGTATCATATGTTCAAGTCAACAACAAAAAAAGATAACTGTTTAGTATTTCATGCAGCCCTAATTAGGACATTTATATAATGTTATTTTATTACACTGTTGGTCCATTATTTTCTGGCATATCCCTTTTAAGGAGCTAAAATAAATGTACAGGTCTTATCACAGTTGCTGAATGCAATGCTATCCTAATATCAGGATCATATCACAATATGCCCCAGTGACATAAAGTACACTCTTACTACAGGCCTACCACTGGGCCTCAGCTTATCACCATTCTGTGCACTGATGCTGGTCCAGTCTAAAGCAAACAGCCACAACATGGCAGCAGTGCCCTGGCACACATCAGCTTTATAGAGAAAACAAGGACTGTCCCCGAGCAGCTCTGAAGGCTCTACTACCTACCAAGTGCAAAGACTTACCAATCCCACTGCAGAACAGGAACCAGGCCAGATCCAGAGCCAAGGAACATGCCTGACATTCATGTCTCCTTAATTATGTCGATATTATGGAATCACATGGTCCATGTCCGCAGATCCTACGTGTGAACGAGATAACTCAAAAACGAATTGACCCCACCCTCCAACAAACAGGAAGTCGGCCATTTTGGATTGTCAGAAGTCAGATGCAGCCTCTAACTTGCACTTTGACCAATTAGGTTCAAACCTGAAATACTTAATTACCCCTTGGCCCTGAACACATCTGACCAATATGATCATAGCGCCCCCTATAGACTGAAAGAAGAATGTAGTTTTAGAGAAATTAACAAAATTTGGCAACAAACAAAGTCAAATAGACCCTTCCAAATTTTGTCATGTCATGTCTGATTAAGGTGCCCGTGGGTGCCATAGCAGTTGTGGCAGATTTCACTGATATACACCTTGCTGTTGGGTAAGACAGCGCGGGCCTAGTTTCCTGGTTTAGACCTTATGTAGTACTTGGTTTAGACGTGTTTTTTACCTGGGTTAGATTTGGTTTAGTTTTGGATTATTCAAAGAGTTCCAGAGCCAAGGAACAGATTTCCTGCCGTTTTAATCCCTTGGCTTAGACCAGGGTTAGTCCTGGTTTGGGCCTGATTAAGCCTTATTTAGTGCTTGTTTAGACCTGGATTATTTCTGTTTTATTCAAAGACTTCTCAGTCCTTTCCACTGCCACCCTGTCCAGATCCAAGGAACTGTCCTACATTCCTTCCATCTTAATTCCTCCTTTTCAAGATCTTAAACTGCTCCCAGCAAATTTGACACTTTGTATGAAACTTGTTCTTGTAAGTTATATTTGGAAGCCATAACTCACTGCATTTAGATGACTCCAACAACAAGGAATGGCATGGCTCAAGCAGCTAAAAGACAGCATGCCTCAGACATAGGTCGTCCTTTTGAAGATGATCCGGTCGCTCCGGTTGTCAGTTGTTTTTTGCTTCCCTCAAAATATGCCTCGTCAAAGAGGCTAAGAAGGAGGCCATGGCTCCTAAAAGTTATTTGAGTCATGCTTGTGGGATTAAACCTGGGAGGTGTACACACACCGCAGGTGTATTTAAGGACTGTTTATTGGGCTCCTCTTACTCTTGTGTATTTTGAGGAACATTTCTGTGAAAAAAAATCCTTTCTACATTTTTTTTACAATATATTAGCACATTTATGTATTTCTTTTGAACAAACTAAAAAATTAAGAAAAAAAGAAATGTAAATCATTAATTTCCATTTTGCTGCACCGGTTCGCTGGTGGACCTACCAATGGTGTGGCAGTCAAGGCGGGTTTTGGTAAAATGCCTCTTATCAATACAAACAACACATCTAAGTAATGCATCCCTTTGTGGAGAACGCTTTGGGAAGCCTCTTATCATCATAGCAGTAACTGTAGTAGATGTAGAAGTATGTCATAGTAGCGGAAGCCGGAGTACTAGCAGTTGTTGCTATAGCTGTATACTATATGCAGTGGCTCTGAAGGTATCCCGGGAAGCACATTACCAGAAGTGTGCCCTTGGGCCCTTTAACAGTATGGATCAGATGGGAAGAGAACCACCAACCTTCCCATCTGATCCATATTGTTAAAGTGCCCTTGGGCATTACAATAGGATATATTTTTGCTTTATGTCATTTAAATGTACTTTTTTTTCTTGACATCAGATTCTGAGTACCCCTTCTTCATTGATATATTTGTAGCTGTTAGATCAGATTTTACTGAAGAAATTGTGGGAGAATGTTTGTAGTGACAGCTCAGTTGTAGCTTTATTTTGGGTACACTCTAAAACGTTAATTTATTATGTAACATTAGCCGTGCCAGTGACATCAGAGGTTAGTACATAACTTATTTTGGGGTACAAAATGACAACAAAAAATGCCTGCACAGTATTTCATGGGACATAAATCTCCTGAGTCTGATCACTACGAGTCATAATGTACAGTAGAAGCTGACAGAACGGGGGGATGTCCTGACCATATCTCTTACCCCCTCAAAGGTTTAGGGGTCTTGAAAGCCAGACACTAACATTTAAAAGGGCTGGAGAAGCGAGGGGTTGCCACTTGTGACCTCCAAATGGTATTCATTCCTTGTCGGTCTTGTGTGTGAAACATTTCTGTTGACACCCTGCAATGTGGCGTTGATGAGTTAATCTAGCAGCTGAGCGTGTCCTTTGACTACACCCAGCCCCCTGTCGTTTTTTGGAAGAAAAAGGGCAGCTCTTATCTCTGCGGGAGAGGGCAGAAATCCTGGCCCCTGACTCGTAAATTTACAGGAGACTAGGATAAGAATGACCAAACGTTGCTTTGTGTCATCTGTGCCCCACAGCCTTGTTGAGCTCTTTAACTGGTGTCTAGTTTAACTGAGGACTTTGGAGTAAGAGGTGTTTTGTATCTTGCTTTTATAAAAAAAAACTCAGTAGTTGCATGAAACAAGGACACACAAAGAGTGTTACAAAGTTGATTGCTTTCTATGGAGAAATGCTTTACAGGTTGGGTCAGGACTGTTGTGCCTCCATTATTCTGTTACAAGTAGGTATAGTTACTGTTTGATACTGCATTGTACATGGAAACCCCTCAACTTTAGTTCCAGCAGTTGGGTCCTGAGCTAGATTTTCTTTTCAGTGTCTATATGTTTTACTTTGTGCCAATACAAAGCCTGGATAATTGGAGAAGGTCTGCCTGGCAACCAAAATGAAGTAAAAGATAACAATTAGTAAACTGGTTCAGCTACCTGAATGCCCTGCAAAAGTACAAACCCCAGATTGATGTGCTTGAGTGCATATTTAGTTCAGGTTGAAGCACCAGCTATTGATCGTCATAACAACTCTTTGGACAAAACTTCATGTGATAGAAAAACAATGTAATAAAATGTCATATTAACACTTTTTGTGAATTTAGCCCCATGTATTATTTTTGGTGCTCAGGGCTTCAGATTGTGTAACACTCAAAAAATCAGTTTCCCTGTGGTGACACACATATGAGCTGAGCCATGCTGGACAAGCTCCAGCTCCGTCTGAGATCAGGACAACAAAAATAGGTCTGGAGTATGCTCAGCCCGAAGTATGAAATGCACACTAAGGCTGGCTGCCTTATTGTATGCCGCTGTGTGCGTATCACTTCTCAGAACCATCTTGTAACCTGGGCTTATTAGACAGCCTTAATAAGGACATGTGACAGCTGAGGTTTGAACATGATGAAGTGGTACTTTCACATCATTCAATACATTAGTGAGAATCTTTCCATTTACAAAAATCTTGTCGAGTTTGTAGTGTGGTCGTCCATAATGTGGCATAACCAGCATTTCAGGAGTATCTCTACATGTATTTGACAATGTACATGAAATAATTAGTATTAATTATTTATTTATTTATTTATTTATTTATTTATTTATTTATTTATTTATTTATTTATTTATTTATTTTTCTTTCCAATTAATAAAAAAAAAAAATTAAAAACAACACCACAATGTAGCATATAGATCCAGTAACAGTGGGAAACACCCACAATATCGGCCACTTCTGGTCACTCCGTGGAGGTAAACATACCATTTATTACAATGGAAAAGAGCTGCTTAACTTTGTTTTACTCATCAAATACGGCTGCAATACCAAACTTAATGTTGTATAATTTACATAATAAAGACCCAGATCTAAATAGGCCAATAACGGGGTCCAACTGTAAAAATGAGTGATTAAATACACAATTAGCACTGTTCTGAACACTAATCTACACTATTTTCTTTGTTTATGTGTCTGCAGTTCCACTGTCTGTTTTCTGATCGAGGATGTGCATTTGCACATAAACGTATTTAAGAATTTTAACTCTTAACTTTTAAATGTTCATCCATCCATCCATTTTCTTCCGCAGCAGTCTAAGCAGGAACTCCCGCCTTCGACCACCGCCTGATCCACATTGCACCAGCCATTTATGGTACCTTCCGCGGGTGGTGGGTCCACGGGAGGGCGTGACAGCGTGTGCACAGGCGGGGACTTGAACCACCGACCCTCCGGTTGAAGGGCAAGCCTCCACTGCGGCTTAAATGTTCATCTTTTGTCTATTTCTTTTTTTATTCATCTTCTACCGCTTTTTCCAGTTAGCGGTTGCAGGTGTCTGGAGCCTATCCCAGTTACTATGGTCCTTAGACAGGTTACACCTTGGACCTGCGACTAACTGGCCGTTAGTCGCAGGGCTGACAGACAACCATTCACTCCCACATTCATTCACTAGGGACAATTTAGATTGACCATTTCTCCAAACACGTCTTTATGCGGTGGAAGTAACCCACGGTAACACAGGGAGGACATGCAGATTCCACCCAGAGAGATCGTAGTTGGCCGACCCCCGATCTCCCTGCTTAGAGGCAAGAGTGCTAACTGCTCTGCCACCCGGCCCTTAGAGTGTTTTTTTGTCTCTGGTAAATATTTGAATCCATTTTTTGCCTGTAATTTCAGTGGGTTTCTGGATGTGGTGAAATTGACCTCCACATAGTACTGGGGGAAAAAAATCAGACATTTGTTTTCAATTTCAAAAAAAGGCCACTGAATTAAATGCAAAACAAGGATGGGGATTTCTTGTGCAAACAAACACATCCAAAGCCCGAATACACACTGTCAGCTTAACAAAAATATTATTTCGACCTAATAGTCTTATCATTGCTGTGAGTCTTCCATCTTCCAATAAAAGTGTCTCGAGGTCAGATAACAGAGTTGCATACTGTAAAGCGTTAGTCCACTGCCCTAATGCGTGTGTGTTTTCACTGTGGGAAAATGCAGCTCATCCTCAGCAGGGGTCCCGCCTGGAGGGGAGTGGAATTGCATGCGAGCTCAATCTAAAGGTGGTAATGACCAGTGTATTCTTTCACACTGACAGCTCGTCTGACGTGTCGGAATTTATCTCTTGCAGCACATTTTCACGGGTTCCCTTCTTTACGATATGGGCAGAAACAGCTGTAAACATAAAGTCTAGGGAAGAGCAAGGCACGTTATAGAGTTATACACTTTGACACATCCAGGGGCCGCCATTGTGGCTCATACTGGACTTGCTTTGTTTACGTGGCAGTAAACTCTGAAGTCTGGAGCACTGACAGTTTGACACTTCTGAGGCAGAGGAGAGCGAAGAGTGTGGCGCTATCAACAGCTTGGGCTTATTAGGCTTCTGCAGTGACATGGGGGACTCGAAGCGGTGGTGAAGGAGGGGTCTAATAAAGTGTCAAGTCTGTATGATGTTTTAATATGTGGAAAAGACACAGGTGGGTTTATGCTGGAAAAAACAAAATGTAGATTAGGAGCTGCCCTGTATGTTATTGTGCCTTGATTTGTGTTTTATAAGAATGTGATGCATTTTTACTCATGTTATAGTTTATTGTTTGGAAAGGCCGGAATTTTAATATTATTTATATTTTGTTTGTTGGATTACATCATGCTAAAACATATTTAGCAGCTAGATTTAATAGATTTCCAAATGCATACTACTAATCATTCATTCGTTAGAAAATTGAGCAACAAACTACATGCTCACACATCAAATTTCTGATTTGTCTGGGCCCTTTAAAAACCCATCATGATCAAATACAACAACAACAGTGTCTTTTTCCACAGTGGCCTTTGGACCCATCGTCTATTCAAGTTCTTGTTACAAAAGCCTATTTTAAATGTGCACCATGGCAGGACAAACAAACAAGTCATTAACTCCCTTGCCTCATGTCCATCAGTGTAAGCAGCCAGAAAGTCAGGCCTGTTTTTTTGTGCTGCGGCCCAGTTGCTCTTGTCTTTAACACACAGACACTCAAGCCACAACTTGAGCCCATTTGTTATCTGTTGCCTTGGCACAAGTTATTTAGCCTGTCAGCAGAATGATAAACTCTCCCCAGCCAGAGTGTCATTTCGACAGCTAGCTCTTGTGTTAGCCAATAAACCTACAATGTGGACAGAAACACACACACACTCTCAACGCCGGAATAAGATGTCAAGAACAGAAAACTGACAAATGCACTCAGATAATGATAGGATGAGATTCTAAGTTTAAACCAGAGACCACAGACCTCCACCAAGGCAATTTGCAATGGAAAAGATATAGTGCCTAGACATGGACTTGAATCGACATTCGAAGTTCAGGGATAAAACACTTTATGATTCACTCCACAGCCACACAGGGGTGGTGGTAAACTGCCTCTATAGCCACAGCTGCTCTGAGGCCATTGCTATAGTGTTAAAAGGTAGGGCCTGAACTGCAATCCTTCTGATTAGTGGCCATTTTTTTTTTATCTGTGGTTTATTGCCAACAGATGTGAAGTCACAGGTCATTGTGGCTAAAATAATGATGACAATAATTACTAGTGTGATTAAGGTGTCTGGATCAGAATGGTCCAGATCTCTTATTTTTGGCCAATCTTACTAAAAAACTATGAATCCAACCAACAAACCAAGGCTTTCCAAAACATAACCCACTTGGCAGAACTATTCTGTTTCCATTGACTATGGAGAGCCTCAGATGTTTCTATAAATTCCTGGGGCAGCCGCTGAAGTGCTGTGAACTGTATTAAGGTTCTGGGTCTTGCACGCAGAAAGACTTTGTGGCTGGCACCGTCATTAATCACAGTTAACTTGACGTTATAGGGCTTCTTTATTGGAGGTTAGGGTTGGACGACAGGTCAGGGCAAGGTCAAGGCAGGGTTCACTTCTGTGAGTTTGTTGGCGCCCTCTTAAAGATCTTCTTTAGTTTGACAGTGTCTCAATCAAAAGCTTTCCATTTGTAATTAGTGTGTTTGCATTAAGGGTTTCATTTGGATTTGAAAACCATTGCATCTGAATTTGATTTTGAAAAATAAAAATAATAATAAAAAAAAAAGTCATGTGCCTAAAGAACAAGATTTTGAAATAAAGATAAATGTAACTTAATTGGTCAAATTAATTGTTGTAGCTTAATTGTTTTTTTACTGCCACGGAACAAAAGCATGTTCACTGCCTCTCCTCACTTTTAAGTTCACTGCAGTATGATCACACCTAATTATAGAAAAAAAATTATAGATTCAAAAATCTTCTTAAATAGTAGGGCATATTGACTTTTTAAAACATGTGAAATTATTTTCATGTCAAAAAACAATATCCAAGCACACTGCAATTTTCTGTCCATTGACTGAATAGAGAGATGTTTTTGTCTGGATCTTTATAATAGTTTGTCTCTTGATTCCCTTGCATGCCTCACCGAGCTGCCATATCTCTCTCAGTCTGCCCCAGGGCAACTGTGACCCCAGCAGTAGCGTGCCACCACCAGTTTGATAATAAATAAATAATAGTAAATAATTCCATGTTTAATTCAAGTGCTCATTTTGTTTTTTGTCTTTCCCCTTTATAACAGTAAATAAATACATTGTGAGAGTATTATTTAGTTTTTTTTTATCAGAATAATGGTGTGAATGGTCCAGAAGTTGGAGGTGTCAAAAATGCAAAGTAAAATGAACCCTGGTAAGTCTTTATGAGTTCTTGTATTATGAATAATGTGACCCAGGCTCTCAATGTTCCACTCATTGCCCCCCATAAAACAATTATGGACTGTTTTGACAGTGGCCATTTGCTTGAAATCCCTTCTTTCACTGGCCATGGCTCTGACAGACTGATTTGGGCCCCGGGGAGTACGAGACGTGTTACTCTCCATGCTGGCTGGAGTGTGGAAATTGCCACCTCTGATTGATTAGCTTCCTGTCACCAAGAGGTTACTCATGAAGCAGCCTTCTTTGTGATTCTCAGGAGATGCGCACCAACAGTCAGCACATGGAGGTTGGTTTGGGCAGTCTGGTGAAGAGGTTTAATGATTGTTCCCAGTGGTGATGTGAAACTGTGGCTGGCCAGGTGTAGGTCACAAGAAGAACAGTTAATGATTTGTGTTTATTATACATGGGCATATCCTCCAACCATCCTCCCCAGGTACATCTTCTCTCACTGTCCAAACCTGCGCCTATGTTGGTGAATTTAAATTGCACCTAGTTAATGGATAAAAGGCCGGATGTTTGTGTGTCTCTGTATAATAATAATAATAATAATAATAATAATAATAATAATAATAATGTCAATAATCCTCACTTTGTATTTTGTGATAGAAACACAAACACTATTATCTGTGCAATGTATTGCATACTAAACCCTTTTTTATACAACCTACAATGTGCCTATAAGAAAACTGTCGACTGAGACACATCCTTATGTTATGTTATGACTATATGGGACACATTCAGTGCTTTGTTTCATCAGCTTTAAGCACAAGGAAGTGTATCATTTTGAAAGCACTGCTGCTTTAGGGACAACACTCTAAAACATTTGCACAGTACTGTAAGTCAAGCTAAGCCTTGAGCTCAACAAGGCTCAACATTTTATTAGGTCCAAAACCACTGAGAAGCTATTAGTTGACTATTAAGCTACCAACTAAACAAAATAGTTCAGTGTTTTGAACAGTACTTGCAATATTATAGTTGTGGCAAATACTATAGAGAGTAGACAGACAGTAGTACAACAGAGCCTTAGGAATAATTTACTAAATGGGGAAAAACTGATCACTTAAAGCCAATTCATACTCCCCACAACGAGCTGTAATAATTATTATTTAATCAACATTTACCGTGTGGAATTGACCTCTTAACGCTATATAATGTCAGCTTCAGATGTAGCTTGTTGCTAGAGTTGTTAACGGTTAGCCTCCCCGGTGGCTATCATTACTTAGCTTAACTCGACTAGTGAAACAGAAGCGTTGGTGTCTGTTCATGTGAACTGTGAGCCACTGCACACGTAAACACACAGAGAGAGTGAGAGTGGCTGTAAACATGCACGTACTCTCTCACCATTAAAACCACTGCTCATGCTGAACTCTACCACACCGGCAAAAGCATCATGTCAAAGTCCGCATTTCTG